>PVKY010000930.1:0-37699 GCA_004027775.1 Bradypus variegatus | reverse complement strand
GAGCCCAGCCCTTCTTTAGCAACCCTAGCTCCCAAAATTAGTTAATTAATTTGTTAATTAATTTTGCAGTTGAGGCTGGGTTGAGCCGCTCTTCTTGCCCTCAGCAGATTGCTGTTTTTTGGGTTTTTTTTTCCCCTTTTCAGGGAGTCATGAATGGAAAGGGCCCCACTCCTTTCCTCTTAGAGAAGATAGACACCCTAGGGGGAGGTCATTAGCATTTCAATCGTCTCTCTCTCTGCTTGTGCTATCTCCACCCTTCTCTGAGTCACAGTCCTGGGAGCTGTAATGGCTGGGGCTTTCTCCACTGAGTCTAAAAAGAAACAGATAGTCCCCTTCAGACCAAGTCCAAGCAAGGTCAGTCATCACCCAAAGCCTCTGTCTGTTTTCTGGGGATTCGTACTTGTAGTGAGCAGTTCACACTGGCTACTTAAAACCCCAGTTGGAGCTCAGCTGAGCTATATTTGCTTGCTGGTAGAGAGCTTCTCTCTGGCACCACGAGGTTTTGCAGCTTGGGCTATGGGGGAGGCGTCTCCCGGCTTGGATCTGCAGATTTTACTTACAGATTTTATGCTGTGGTCTTGGGCATTCCTCCCAATTCAGGTTGGTGTGTGATGAATGGACGGTCTCGTTTGTCCCCCCGCAGTTATTCTGGATTATTTACTAGTTGTTTCTGGTTTTTTTTAATTGTTCCAGGGGGACTACTCAGCTTCCACTCCTCTCTATGCCACCATCTTCCCTCCTTCAATCCTACCACTTTTAAGTTGCCTTTTTCTTAATTCGACACTTGCCCTGTTATGGTAGTCCTTCATCTGTTTTCTGAAGCTTTGAGGAAGGGTTCGCTGATTGTTCAAAGCTTCTGCGGGGTGGGAGCGTGAGTGCGTGGAGCCTTGAAGCGTCCCTTTCCGCCGTCTTGATTGGGAAAGGGCCATCTCAGTTTTTAATAAGTTAATTTAATTAGCCATTCACTCATTAATTGGATTAGTTCTATTTTATGCTGCAAAGCTGCAAAAGCACAATCATGTCTGGCACAGCCAACATCAGCCATTTAACTCCAGGAAAGCCTATTGGACATTCACGCATTTTTGGTTTATATCCACTCAAACTTGGCCTCCTTCTGAAAAATCCACCCTGATGGTGTACGTTCTACCTGTATATTTACATGTGGGCTGAACGGCCAAGGGAAGGGTGGAACTGGATTCTACATCCAGTAAATAATGACGCCTCTTCTGCCTTCCACCCAGGGCTCTCCAAGCAATACAATCGGCCGGACCCCCGCCCGCCACACCAGCAGCAGGACCAGCCCCCTGACCTCGCCCACCAACTGCTCCCACGGGGGTCTGTCTCCCAGGTAATGTCACCTCAACAGAAACGGGGAAAGCAAAGCATCCCCATGTCTGTCCAGCCTACTTCTAGATTTTAAATTCAGGTTTAATACCAAAAAAAGTCCTGGGCAGCAGGGAACCGTGGCTCCTAGTCCTCCCTAAAAACCTACCTGTGTGATGTTGGACAGGGGTTAACTTCCTGATAAAATGAGTGGTTTGTGCTGAATTTTCCTCTAGGGTTCTTCTAGCTGTGCATACTCTCTAGTACCTTATAGATTTTAAAACCAAAAGTTGGATTTAGTACTGTTTTACTGCACTGTAACCCGAAGGTTTTTAATCGCCTAAATAAACCCTTCCGAGCCAGTACATGCCCAGTCCAGATTGTTTACCAGCCGAGCGGCCATTCCAAACCTGTTGCAGTCACTGTGGGTTCGTGCTTGAAGCGGGGCGCTGCTCCAAAAGACTGGTTTAGGGCCCAGGAGCTAAAACTGAATCGGCATTTTCAGGCTTTTGTTGGGGTACGTGAACATTGACCTTATAGAGTCTGAGGCAGTGCTGTAAAAAGAGAAAATGCAATGTCATCTTCAGATGGCACTTCTCCCTCTAGCCGGAGCATCTGGAGGTCTCCGCAGGGTGCTTTAGTGAACCCTCACATGCTGGAGGCACCCGGGCCCCTGCACGGCAGCAGTGGTCTCAGCCCCGCAGGCCAGAACTTTGGAGAAAGGTGCTGTGTGCGTCTACAGGAAATCCAGATCTTCGGGGTGACTAACACCAGGAATCAGGAGACTTTTGTCCTGAAGTCTGCTGACAGCAGGATCTTAAAAGTGAAAGAAAATACTGCACATATCCCCTCTTCCCTTTAGGAGTTACCTCTCTAGTAGAAAGATATTAGAATGTAGGTACATTTAAATTTAGGCTTTTAACCCATCAAGACTTGACCACATCACTTCTTTCCCACTGAAGTAAGTGCTCTTCATTTCCTCAAATTAGCCTGTAAATATTTTAGAACATATCAAACTTTTTTTCCTCTCTTGGTGAAAAAAAGTGTATCCTTAAAGTGCTTTGCTATTTATATTGCCTTACATTTAACCCTTCAAATGGCCCCTCCTGCCTTGCAGGTATCCTGAAGTACCGTAGCATGTTTCCGGATTTGGGCTGTACTGTCATGATTTCATCAGACAGTTACAGTTAGGCAGTCAGGACCAAAAACTATTGAACGTATGTCTGACTTTTCCCCAGGTGTGTCTGAGGCTCAGCTAACTCATTTCTTTTTTTAATGCCAATTTCTGCATTTAAGGTATATGATTTGTATTAAATTACAAGGGGCCAGCTTTGACAGTAAAATTATTAAGTATTCTTTCCCGGTAGGATGACTTTTACGGTCAACTTGTATCTCAGTAAATGGTTGCTTTTGTCTAGCAGTGATACTTCTGTAACATTTATTGGAAGAGCTGTTCTTCCATGACACTCAGTTCATATGTCTTGTCTTTTAAGTTACTTCAATATTAGGTGGCCCATTCTTCAGGCAGTAAGTTAAAGGTAAAACACAAGTTGTGTTAATAAAAGATTAGTAGGCACTGCTATCCTAAATCCATCACACTAAGAATCAGATTATTTATTTTCATGGATCCCAAATCAGGAAAATCCTTACTTTATTTTCCCAGGTCACCATTCCTCATCAAGTGGCCTGGTCTCGATTTTTACTGTTAGGGCTGCAGGTCAGTGGAAGAAATGAAGAGATTTATTTTCGATATAAAAAGTCCAAGTATGCTCTGAATGTTTTCTTGTCAACAAATTTTTCCTTGGGAAATTATTTACTCAGGTAGTTTCTTTCTTTTTCTCTTTTCTTCAGTTTGCCCTCATTCAATACATAAATAGCCAGATGGTTGTCCAGCAGGGGGGAATCTGCCTCTTGTCATCATCTCACTAGAAATATTTAAATAGGCTGCGTACTTTCTGCTATGAAAGAAGTGGATTCCTACGCTAAACAGGAGAGTCGACTAGGTTACCTCAGTCTAAGGAAGGAGTAACCAGCTTGTATAGTGTATCACCTCAGCTGTTTGAGAAGCACTCCTGAAATTTTGATTTTGCCGTTCTTTTGAATGATTCTTCACTGTGTGATGTTACCTTTTCATTCTTAAGAGAAAAGATAATGCCTATTTGTTTTTTTATCTAATTTTGAGTGTCAAAATGAACTACTATTTCTTTTTTAAGTCAAAAATCCTACATTTACATCATAGCAATATTAAGGAAATGTTATTAAATGATGAAGAAATCTAATTTGACAGGTTTTTTTTTTTAAGAATATCACTAGGCATGAAGTCATTTCTGTCTACCCAGAAATTTAATCTTTTGTAAAACATAAGACATCTCATCAATTGTTGTTTCTGTGAGTGAAGAATCACTGCTTATTATCAGCTAATAAATAAATACTATTTGGTATTTGGAAAGGAGATTTATGGCTTAAACACATTTCAGCTCATTTTTGCTAGTATGCATTTATGGTAAATGGAAAACAGAATGACAAGGGTTCAGAAAGCATCTGAAGTCCCTTTTCTTTAAAAAATGAAAGAAAAAGTATGTCGCAGTCCTGCCCCAGTCTGCCACATATTCTTGGCAAACGTGCCATAAAGCAGGACAGCGCTGAATAAATAGCAATAAAAAGGTAGTTAACGGTGGATTTTACCTTACATCCCCTAGGATGCTTTGCCCTCTACCCCCAGCTGAGCTGCAGCCCCTGTTCCTCTGACCCCTCCACCCCCCACTCATGGCAACTTAAGGATGGTCTGGGGGCCCTTCTGAGCCGCAGAGATTGTGGCCTCCACCCTTACAGGGGGGAGCACCCCGCTCTGGGAGCACTGCGCGGGAGGTCCCAGACCTGCCCCATGGCCTCCTGCGTTTCCAACCATGTCAGTTCTCTTTGAATTGCAAACTGTCATTAGGACTTTGGGTCCAGGCCTCTGCAAGCGCACGTTGCTCGGCGACATTTGTGAATGGAAGAACATCTGCTTTGCCAGGTGTTAGATGGAGCAGAGGAGGTAGATTTTGGGGTTTTCCTGCTCTGGGCCGGCCGGTTGAGCCTTGGTGTCCTTACCCCTGTGGGTGCTGCTGCTGTTTGAGAAGGAATTGCTCGTGGCAGCCTCCGAGCTACATCGGGTTTGTCCCTGCTGCCAGGAGCACATGGTCCCAGGCCTCCCTGCCCTGTTACCTCTGCACACATTTAACTTAAGGCCCCACAATTCCTTCTTTGGTTCTTTCTAAAATAATTGAGGAATTGTCTGAAGCTGAACATAAATATTTTCTCGTGTGTAAGTACTTAGAGTATCCTTCCAGAAACACAGAACCTCATGTGATTTGGTGGGGGGGGAGGGATAAAGCAGCCTCACCCAGGACCAAATTTTAAAACGAAATGTCCTCCTTTTCTCTGTGTGGTGAAATTGCTAATTTGGCTTCAGTTAATTTTTATAGCCCTTTTTCCAGGAAAGGGGGGACACTAAGACACTTAGGATAGAGCATCTCCCCCTCCCTGTCCCCTTCACCTTTTTTGTCTCTCTCTCTGATTTTCCTCTTCTGATCACTACAGTTGGTTATGGGGTTGGAGTGCCGATGGGCTCTCGAAGCACCCACCTCCCTTTTCTCAACCTAACTCCGTCCCCACCGCTCCCACCCACAAGACTCTCAGGCGCTCTTACTCTCCCAGGTAACCAGCTACCTGTCGAACTTGTCCGAGGGGTCACAATATTATTGTCTTTCCACAGTCGCCTCAGGTCTTGGGAAGAGCCTCTCAGCTGCCCCCGGGGTGGGCCCTGCCCAGACCCCACTAGCAGGAGGAGAGCCTTGGTGAGAGAGCAGGTGCGAGACCCTTATCGGGCCTCCCAAGCCTGGCTCCTTAAATCCATCCATGTCCACTGCTGCCCACCCACTGGTCCCCAGAGGTCCTCAGGGTGTGCTCGTCTGCCGAATGGCCTGTGAACTCAAGGCAGGCAGTTGTGGGCACTGTTTCCTTAGCCCTTGTCCTGGGGGTACCAGGCTTTCCCATTAAGAAGCAAACGAGACCTGCCCTTTCCCAAACCACACGGGAGCGTCCATCCCGCCGTGGGTTCTGTGGGCTGACTCCTTCACAGCTGTTGTGTGGTGACAGTCCGAGGCACAGACCCAAGAGGAAGCCCTGAGAGGTGCGTCCTGTGGCCCCTGGGCAGGAGAGCCATCGTGTCCTCTAGGCCCCCTTCCCTCGGTGCTGAGGGTTGAGTGTGGTGTTTCAATCTGGAAGGGGGGATGAGGCTGCCTTTGGACGGAAGTCTGTGGTTCCAAGACCCCCACAGGCCTACAGTACCCGAGTTGGGGTCTGTCTACTGAGGGCTCTGACAAAAGTCCACAGATGGGAGAAGCCCTTCCAGAAGCCTGCGGTGCCATAAGCAGAGCAGAGATGGGGCAGGCCAGTCATCGAGCTTTGTGAGAGGAGCCCATGTGCTCCATGAGGATGAGGGTGGGAACAGTCTGCCACCTTCAGAAGGCACCCTGGGCAGTTTGCATACTGAAGATGCATGCTCCTGCCTTTTGTAACCTCAACGTAGCGAAGCCGTAACGTGGTACACAAGTCAGCCACATCCTATCAGCAGATGTTCTGAGGCCCTTACCACTCTGAAAGAAGTCTCCAGAGAATCTGTCAGGAAGATTTCCAGATGTGCAGTGTTAGGGCAAGCAGACAGGCAGGCTGTTGCTGTCTTTATTGGTTAATAGAGCACAGCACTGTTTTGTTGTTTGTTTTTTTAAGGTTAGCAGGGCCTCAGAAAGTCAGCTCAGTTTATTGTCTCCAGCACGCTGACCCCCGGCCTTCGGCCTTCTGTACACTGAGCTTTACCCGCAGCCAGTCTTCCCATCCAGCTGTCAAGACTTCCTCTCTGGGGACATCCTATTCCTGGAGTCATCTCTCAAATATCTTCACAATATTTTTTGGTCTGCCTCATATGATAGATAATGTTCAATAAATACTTGTAACATCTGTTAACCAGAGGAGGGAGAGGTAGTTGACCTTTATATCTTAGCTTTAAAGATAGTTGACCTTTACATTTACGTTTACATAAAATGAAGGGGAGCCTGTAGGTCTGTGTCCTGCTCGGTACCAAAACCCTGCCAACTCCGTAACGAGGAACAATTATCCTTATTCTGTACCTCGTATCTTTTCCATACAAAATGACGCAGAAGAAACCTTCAGGAGGCAGGCTCTCTCCAGCTTCCGGTTCCTCGAAACCCTCGCCCTGTGCCTCTGCATGCCGGGTGTGGGCTCTCTCCAGGGCAGGTCCCCGGCTTTCTCCTGCCTCGCACTGGGGGACTTGGCCTGACTTCCAGGCAGTGACCACTGGCCAGTTTCGTCGCTCTTGCTTATCTGAAGAACCCTACGGAAACCCTTCTGGGGTCCAATCAGAGTGCTTTCCGGCGACTAGGGCCTGGCCTCTACCCCGAGGGTTGTGTCCTGGGGTAACGAGGCAGACCTTGGGCAGGGGACAGATGGGTTACCCAGCTGAGGCTCTTGTAAGGAGAGCATCCATGTGCCTCTTGCCTGCTCCCTCACGGGTCGGTGATCAGGACCCTGGGGCGACGGCATCTGTGGGCATTTTCTCTTTTCTCCACCAGATAAGGGCTCACATCTCACATTTTTGAGAAAAGGCAAATTCAGCCAAAGTCTAAACAATGTTAAGAAAGTATTGGTTCATTTCCTGTCTCTCACCTGGAGCGCACAGTTTTAACTTCATACCAAGGAGATACTTCGGACCTCAAGCTAGTGATTCCAAAAGAAACGCCGCCACAGACTGTGCTTGGCTCTGCACACAGCACTCCTGAGTTGGAATTTTTGAGTTGCTTTGTTAATGGAAAGTAAGCAGAGGGAACACAAACTGGCAGAAATCTTTATGTGCTTATTTTAAAGAGGCTACTATAATGTAGAGTTATGCAAACCGAAATAAAATATATTTAAGAAATTTCAGATTAAGACTAACGAGATGAATTATCTGAGAGCTAATGTTTTCTGAAGCGACGTATGGAAAATAATATTGTGACATCCCTTAAAAAGTTGAACATTCTGCCAGACGTCCTCTTGTCCATCCCATCATTCTTTGTTTTTGTTTTTGTCTTGAATTGCATGGGCTCTGCTATTACTTTTGGTTGTTGTGATTGAAAGTATTTTAAGGCATCTTTTTTTTACATCTTGTATATACATATTTTTTTTGTTTGAGTCATACTCAGTCTTTGTATAGAAACACTAGTGTACTGTACTGGCCGGATGTATAAATGCCTTCGTTCGTACGTAAGCTAGTATGGCAGTGTTAGAAGAGAAGAGTTGTGCTTTCTGCACAGTACGGGGGTGTTGTCCCTGGCTCACCGCAGAGACAACCTTGTGAACTTAGAAGGGGTTGAAATCTTGAATTTTGCTCAAACTTTTTATCCCACCTCCTGTCAGTATATACATAGAATTTCAGTTGCAAACGTGTCCAAGATTCACATTTCTTTTCACTTGAGGCCAGAGCCAGTCTCTGAGATGGCCTGTATTTTTGTGAGTTCTCCAAGTGCAGTTGGGATAGGTTCTGAGTTCTATGTGGACCATTGCAATTTTGGCAGCTCGCTTCCATCTCTGAAGAGGTGAGTTCAGACCTTGTTCTGAGGGAACCTACTCCGCCTTAGATCTGCCGATGCCAAGTTAGAACGGTCCAAATCTTGTCTTGCTCTTCTGCCCAAACCTTAAATTTTTTTCTTTTTAATTACTGTTATTTGTTTTTAAGTTATAGGAAACTTACCTCTTGTGGGACTGCCCAGAGTTGATTGTGTTAACTTTAGAAAGGGTTCCCACCAGTGGGCACCTGATTTCTTCAGTTATTTCCCTTTCGAAGAACAGACAGATTGCTTTTCCTTTGGTCCTTAGTAAAGTTGCATGCCTGCTTATATTCAGTCAAGGGTTCTTAGCATGCCCTGACAGTCCTGCATATAGCTCGTGACTTTCTGCCAGTTAAATTAGACTAACTCATCTGATCTTTCTTGAGGATTTTCTTGGAACAAGTGATATTTAAACTTTTTTTTTTAATTCTTGCCCTTGGCTGACTGTGTTGCATCATGTTTTCCTTTGTTTTTACTGGTGTGTCCATCCTGTACTTTCTCTGATACTCACAGTGAGGGATGCTCTTTGGATCCCCTGTTTGTTCCAGAGCACTTTTCAGACATCTATAGGCCTCTTGTTGACACACTGGGTTATACCAAAAGGCTGCTTTATTTAGGACTTCTGCTTCATTTCATGTTTTGCTGTGCTCTGTGTTTAAAGGACAGCAATTGACATCCCCTTTCCTGGAGGGATATAATTCTTGCCTTTTGAAGTGTTTTCAGGCATGTGACTCATCTTTATAAGATCTGCTTTTATTATAAACCTCCCGATGGAAGCATCTGGAAGAGTGATATTCTCAGCAAGCTCCAGGCTTAAGTGACATGAGAATTAGACTCTCAGGAGCCTGTTGGTAGGGGGGATCTGACTTTGAGTCAGAGATTTTTATATTATTTTTTAATACAGTGTTTTATTTTACAGGTTTTGTTTACTGGTGAGCATAGCATAGCCTGTTAACCAGTCTTATGAGTTCATCTACTTTGCTCCTCTGAAGTGTGTAAATCTAGCTTTATTTGTAAGTGCCCATTCCTCTTAAGTTTGTGCATTTGAGACCAGTAACAACCAAACTACTTTTTTCCACCTTCAAGATATAAAAGTGATTTTTCCATGTTCATTGCCACGTGCGTCCAGCCACCAGTTGTCACACCTGTGTTCGTGCGTCCTCGTGGTGATCATTGTCTCCTGCCGGTTTTTACTGAGTGCTGATGCAATGTGCTGGCACCAGATTTTACAAGGAAGTTGTATAAGTCCAGTGGTGGGAATGCTCTAACAAAAGATGTCTCTTCATTCTAAATCACCCAAAGAAACAAAACTATAAATGTGTCTTGCTCTGTAAATTGCTGGAGATGATTTATGCCCATCCCTCAATTTCATGTCCGTATCTCAATTTAATAAAATATTTTTGATCTTCAGCGTGCTGGACTATGATACAGAGAACCTGAACTCTGAAGAAATCTATAGTTCTCTGCGTGGAGTTACAGAAGCCATTGAGAAGTTCAGTTTTCGAAGCCAAGAAGATCTGAACGAGCCAATTAAACGAGACGGCAAAAAGGACTGTGATATTGTAAGTATTCCCAGGCAGATAAAGGGCTATTTATCAGTTAAATAACGATTACAGATTCTTCTGAACGCTGACTCCTGTGATGACAGAACTTCATTATTTTAATCCTGTAACCAGAAGCGTATTGGTTTAAGAGGCCCAGGGCAACTTTACAAAACGTTGAAAGAGTGACCCTCTGGCTATCTTTGTGAGAGACGTTAAGTGCATTTTCCCTTGGTTTGTTTTCATTTATCCTGGGCATATATTTTTGTTCCCTTGACATGATAAAAGTGGTGAGCCTGAGCCAGGCATCACTGAGGCTCCGGGTAAATGAGCAGGGGAGTGCGGGGGTCCTCTGTGTGGTCAGGGGTCCCCAGCCTTAGGCCCACAGTTCTGCGGGGTTCCCGGGCCAGGTCTCCAGAAGAGATGACTTCACCCTCCCATGCATGAGAGGCGTTTGTCAGGTCACGTGGAAGGGTTCTGGTGTCGTCGGAGAGGAGAGCCTGTGAGAAGGCCTAGAAAGCGGCAGGGTAGGCTTTCCCGTGGGTGTGGCTGGCCTGGAGAGATGGGGCCTACGTAGGTGGCGCGGGCGTTCAGAGAAGCGGCTGGCTCGGGGACGTCCTCTCAGACCATGGGAATTTCTGTCTGCCGTGTTGACGTTTCCCGGGGACTCTGGAGAGTCTTTGAAGGGTTTCCAAGAAGGAAAACAAAGTGACCACGCTTAGATTTTAGAAAGCCTGCTGTCACCATGGCATGGAGAATGTTCTGGAGGAAATGGAGTAAGGTGCGGCCTGAGCAGAGATCTTCAAGCAGCCAGTGGTATGAGTCAACGAGACGACACCACAGGAGGAGACGAGGGGCGTGGGAACCCTTTGGAACATAATGAATTCAGTTTTCGATAGTGTGACTTGCGGGGCCTGTGGAATATCCCAGCAGACATACCCATTAGGCCTGCAGATAGACCCGTGTGGAGTTGAGGCCAGCGATTTGGGCTGGAGTGAGAGATTTGAGAGGCATCAACTAGCTTCTTTTGATGGTAACTGAAGAAAAGTGAGGGAGTGAGTGAGATTAACCAGGTGAAGGGTGAGGATCAACAATTAGGGAAAGACAGGAAAAGGAGTCAGAAGAAAAGCTGAAGACGGTGGGAGGGAAATCAGGATGGTGGGATGTCATGGAAGTTAAGGGAGACTGTTTGAGGAAGGACCTTCTGGCCAAAAGCCCATGCTGCAGAGAGGTGGCAGGGAAGGGTGAAAGGGCTCCGATTGTTTTCACTATCTGCATTGAATGTGCTGTTTTAATTCAAAATGTGTAAAATACACCTTCATTCTCCAAATGGTTTGATGTAGAGTTTTTTGGATTGGGCCATCCGCTGGATGTTGTAAGAATGGGTTACTGGAGAGTCCGAGAGCAGAATCCAGATTATAGCAGGTGAAGGAGTGACTCGAACAGACTAGAGAGAGGGGAGTGGCCCTTCACAGGCCTTCCTGGGTGGGAGAGACAGCACCTGCTCACGTGCAGCGGTGCCAGTGGAGAGGAAGCGTGAGTGTGCAGTGAGGGCGAGGGGATGCAGGGCCTTAGGGATGCGGGAGGGGTGAGATCTGGCCCTCGACAGGAAGGAGGGTGGGCAGGTTTGGGGGCAGGAAGTTGAGGGAGTTCCACGAGCAGCTCCTCCTTTCTCTGGGCACTGGGGAGAGGGGCCATGCTCTGAAGACAGGGCTGGGGAGAATGGGGAGGAGCTCAGGGGCCTGTGGGGCATGGGGGGACCCGCTGGGGGAACTGAACTGATGTCCTTCCAGGAAGAGTGGGGTCCCAGAAGGTGGCACATGCGTGAAGACTTTTGCCAATTATAAACAAAAATATATGCCTAACATGCTATTTAGAAAATGCAAAAAAAAAAAAAAGTGACCATCTCTAGAGGTAACCCCATTAACATTGTAACATTGTAGCTTGTATGTTTCCATTCTTTTGCTTATGTGTACTTAGGGTTCTGTATATGAGTGTTTTTTTTTAATAAAAGTGACATAAATGCATCCTGTTGGGCATAGAGTATGAATACTTTCCCATCAGAATTCTTTTACATATTTTTTTTTTGGCTGCACTGTATTCCCAATATGGATGTACCATAGTCATGTACCCAGTGTCCTATTTTTGAATAGTCAGATAGTTTCCAGTTTTTAAAATTATAAGAACGCTATGATGAAAGTTGAAAGGCGTGAAGCTAGCTAGGGAAAAAGTAGAGAGAGTCGGGAATGAGAAGTAATCAGGGTTACCAGGGACGGGCAGGATGGAAGAAAAAGAGGGCAAGAGCTGTAAATACAGAACAAAAGTGGGAGGCAGTGACACAGTGCTAAGGTGGGGCTGTTCCCACTAGAGGGTACCTCTTCAGTCTTCTTTTCATTTTCATGCATACATTATGCATTGCTTCTACAGCTTAACAATTAAATAAATAGAAGGTCTTGCCTGGGGGTGTCAAAGCCAAATGCATAAGCTCAAAACGAGAGAGATGCTCCTTGTCACCAGCACACGAGACTGTTCACCACTGGAGTTGCCGTTGTGGACTGGCTGTCCGCAGATGTCTCCACCGTCCTTAAGTAATCAAGCATCTGGGGTGAGCAAAGCAGCAGTTTTGCTCTGTCCCCAGAAGTCCGCCCACACCTGCTCTGTTACAGCAAGACAGGCCGGTGCTCTCAGAAGAGAGGACCCCCAAGAATGAAGGGGCTCAAAGCCATGACCCTGTCAGAGGACAAGACTGAACATACCGGAGACCAGTCCTTCAGTGTTTGAGCAATGCTCTCCAATGGAGAGAGCTGTGGACCCTGCCTCAAGATCAACTCTTAGAGTCAGGGCTGGCCAAAGGAAGGGTGCTCTGCCTGGGAAGTACTGTGCTCTCCACTGCTAGGCACCATGGAGCATTGCTTGGTGGGATCTATAAAGGGAATTCTGAATGATTGAGCTGCTTTAGCATTCATGGTGGCCGCTCGGGGAGCATCTCTCCCTGGGCTTTCTGCCAGCACGCTACTGGGAAAGCCCTCACTATTCCACACGGAGCACCTGGCTCATGGGGTGGGGTGACTGAGGCTTTCTGGGGACCCTTCAGAATTTCATGTGCATTCTTGAAGAAAAAGAAAACTTGTCCAAGTTTCAAGGGAGAACTCTCTGGCTCTCCCAGCATTTCTGAAAAGTGGAGAGAAGAGTTTTTTCAGTGCCCTAAAGGGCCGCTCACGGTCTGCTGTGTTCCAGGTGTCCCGCGACGGTGGCGTTGCCTCCCCAGCCACCGAGGGCCACGGGGGCAGCGACGTGGTGGAAGGAGGCCGCACAGCGCTGGATAACAAGACCTCCCTCCTCAACACGCAGCCTCCGCGGGCTTTCCTGGGGCCCCGGGCGCGAGACTACAACCCGTACCCCTACTCTGATACCATCAACACCTACGACAAGACAGCCCTGAAGGAGGCCATGTTTGACGACGACATGGAGCAGCTTCGAGATGGTTTGTCTTCCTTTGCTCGATTGTTGGAAATGCCTCTGTGTGCCGTGCCTCTCGTCAGGCCAGCGCTGGGCGTTCCGGGCCGGTGTGAACGTTGGGTGTGTGCTGGGTGGTGGTGTGTTGAGCAGCTACTCACTGAGTGCCTGCTGCGTGCTGCCTGGGGCCCGCGGGCGAGCGGAGGTGAGCTCAGGCCTGCCCTCTGGAGGCTGGCGGGCAGGTGGGGGCGGCAGGCCTCTGAGGACCAGGAGGGGTGTTGCTGACGTGGGGAGCCGGGCACGAGCACCCCAGCCTGGGGCTCCGCGTTGGAGGGGGCCTCTGACCGAGACTCGGCGGGTTAGCGTGGGAGTGGGGTCCTGACGTGCCACGGAAGACTTAGCTCTTCTCCCACTTGAGGGTCGCAGCCAGGTCTTTCTGGAGCTGCTCTCTGTAGACATCTGTGACGTCGCGAGGGCTGGGGGAGCAGCTGGCGGTCACTGAGCGCTGTTACCGTAACCAAGTGTTGTGCGTGTGTTATCCAACTGAGACAGAGGGAGTTGTCCCCGCTTTGCAGATAAAGAAGCTGAGACTCAGAATGGTTAAGTTTTTGCCCCAAATAGCATTACATATTCAATGCTCTTAATAATTAAATTACTAATGTTGATAATTTTAATGAACGCAAATTAATATTGAATTGGTTAAATGCTATTGAATTAATTTACTTTCATTAATTGCTAATTGCTGGTGGGTCTCCGCTCAGTAATGGCCAAAGATCCATTTGTAATGGGCAGTAGGCTAATGGTGTACAGTGCTTTCCGTGCCTTGACTTGTGCTTTCTGGGAGAAGAGGGCTTTTCTTTTTTGTAGCTCCTAGATTTGGGACATCATTTGCATTATCCATTGTGGTTCTTCATGAAGGAGTAATAGAGATTAGAATGTCGGCTATTATTTATTCTCCCATGTGTGTACCAAAGGCTTTAAAGAAAAGGTGGGACAGTAGGGGAAGGTAATTGAGTTCTCTGACATTTTGAACTTCTGTGTTTGCTCCCCGATCTTAGAAGCTAAAGAAGTATGCAAATACGAATTTAAGGACTTGCGAATAAGTGGCTACCTCTGATTTGTTTGTTTTTCCCCCCTCTCTATTTAAAGTGGATGTTCAGAGTTGAGGTCTCACGTGAGACGAGAGAGAATACATGCCTTCCTTCCAGCCATACCGTGGTCATGGTTACGCTAAGTGATCTCGGGCCAGCGTTTCAGTCTATGACTCGCTGACCCCTGCCCCTTGGGGTGTCTCAAGAGTTACATGAAATAACATTTGTTCAGCATGGAGCCCACTGCTGGGTGCCTTGGGGGGCTTAGGAAACATTTTCTGCCCGTTACAAATGAGTCTGCTCCCCATGCCCTTCCCCGGGCTGCCGTGGTGCCCGCTGGCGTGACAGCAGGGGTGGCAGGGGTCTCTAATGCTGACAGGGCGTCTGAGGCATGTCCCCGTATCCCTGGAAGGCATAGAATCTTTCAGCCATGTCTCAAGTTTTTCTGCTGTGCTAGAATTAAGAATAGTTAATTGCGGTAGTTCCTGGGACACTTAGGCTTTAGCAAAGCCTGGGTTTATATCCAAACACCCAGACCGATGTTTGTTGACTATGCTGGTTTGGGTAGCTGCAGACAGCAGTGGAGGGAACGGGGGTTCATCAGTAAACCATGACGGTGAGGAGGCCCTTGAGAAGGTGCTCGAGGGGGGTTTAACACTGGTGAGAGGCTACTCCAGCAGCGAGGGCCTGGCTTCACACCGTGGCCAGGAGGAGAGTCTGGAAAGAGAGGACATCCAAGATGGAGTTTTTGAGTGTCCCAGCATTTTCTTTTTGCCTGAAACAAAGGGCAGAGACATGGGCCGTTGGTGCCCAGTACCTTGCACGGCCACTGTGTTTCCATGGCTAGTTTGGTGAGATGACTGCCGAGGGCCGGGCCGCAAAGCGGGTCAGGGGCCGTGGTGGGAGCAGCGAGGGCGGCAGAGGGGTGGGGAGGCGGCTTTTCCTGTGAGGTGACTCCTGTCCCATCCGTCCCCCAGTCCCCATCGACCATTCGGACCTGGTGGCTGACCTCCTGAAAGAGCTCTCCAACCACAACGAGCGGGTGGAGGAGCGGAAGGGGGCCCTGCTGGAGCTGCTCAAGATCACCCGGGAGGACAGCCTGGGAGTGTGGGAGGAGCATTTCAAGACCATCCTGCTGCTGCTGCTGGAGACGCTCGGGGACAAGGAGGTGAGTGGTCGGCGGGGCGTGCGCCCTCCTCTCCGCGCCACCGCGCGCCCAGGTCAGTGTCCCATCCCACCGTGGGCATTTTGTTGATGTGAAAACACGTGTGTGTGTGTTTGCATGTACTTTCTGAGCCCCCGTTAGCAGGGTGGCGTCTTCACAGAGGCGGCCCCGTCCCGCCTTACACGCAGGTTCTCCCTGCGGCCGGGTTTGGGGGACGGGTGCCGCTTCAACCCACAGGAACTTCACGTGCGGTTGTAGTTGAGGGAAACACGTTCCTGCGTCAAGTTACTCTCTCTGTTAAGCACAGAATTTCTCAAAACTTGGTTGGCATAGAATGCGGTCTTTTAGGATGATTTTCTTTCCTTGTGAGTTTCATTTTTGTTTCATGTGTGATTGAGAAATAGCCAGACAAGTTTCCCTTTTGAAAGACCCTGTTGAATGCTGCAGCCCGTGAAGTTCCATCTCTGTTCCCTCCCACGTGTGAACAGTCCCAGAAATCCTCACTGGTCAAGTGACAGTTCCCAGAAGTGTGACTTGTCTATCACTGTCTTTAAATTAAAGCCCCCTTCCCACTGTGTCCTTTGAAAGGGACCCCCGGGGCCTCTGGGGCACGCCCAGTCCTCCAGGGGCAGGGTGCACGGCAGGTCTCCAGCTGTCTCTTAGAGGAGAGCGTGATCTGGTCATTGCTGCCCCCTCCCACCTGGGGACTGCGCCCTTGTTCGGAGACAAGAATGCGTGTTGGTATTGCCTGAATTAAACTCCAGAAGGAAAAATATCTTCTCTGCTTGGCTTGTGCAGGCACAGAAAGAAAGGAGCTGCTGGGAGGAACGCCAGGTCAGACCCAGGGCAGGGGTGGAACAGCATTAGCAAACTAGAACCGCTCTCGGGTTAGAGATCTGGCGTGGGGGGAAGTGAAGATAGAAGAATGGGGGCCGTGTGAAAGCTCCGTACCGACTTTCCTTAACGTGCTGGCTGCCATAGCGGGTGACTCGGCCAGGCCTTGCCAGGGAGGTGATGTCATGGAGAGGCAGGCAGATGGTGACTTGGGGTGTGAATCATACAGGCGAGCAGCAGAGAATCAGGATGTACTTTCTGGCTGTGTTTGGTGTCAACTCCTCGTTCTTGTTGAGATTAGGAGTCTGTTTGCAATGGCTTTACTCCAGGGGCATGGCCTGTGCCTTAACCCGAGCACCTGGCAAATTCCTCCACCCATGAGCTCACCACACGGGAGGTCACGGATAGCCACAGGTCCCCAGCTGTTTGAGAAAACCCGCCGGGCGTTTCACTGAAATGAGTAGATGCTTTTGACCTGTTCTCTGTGCCCTTTACCTAAACTTCAGGAAATTTGAAAATCCCCAAGGGATGATAGTGAACTGAGACTCATCCCCACTGGTCTCTAAGCAAGCTTTCCTCAAGAGGCATGTGGCGAGCGTCGCCCTTAGCCACAGCCCCTGCCTCCCGGCACTTGCCGTCTCAGGAGCATCTGTGCAGTGAACAGTGGGATCGGAGTAAAGGGTGCCAGGGAGCCCCAGATTCGGGGTGCTGGGTCTTGGCGGACACTGCTCTGGGTTTCTCCATGAACTGCTGAGGCACGTGTTGGTTGGTAATGCCCTCCTTTCCTCTTGCTCTCCAGCATTCCATCCGAGCACTAGCATTGAGAGTTTTACGGGAAATCCTGAGAAACCAGCCAGCAAGATTTAAAAACTATGCCGAGCTGACGATCATGAAAACTCTGGAAGCCCACAAAGACTCCCATAAGGAGGTGAGCCAGGCTGGGGTCTGGGAGCACAGGGTGTGGGGGCAGAGGAGTGGGGGCCGGCACGCAAGCTTTAACTGAGCACAGGCTTTGCACGTCCCTGAAAATGCCCCTCCTTCGAGCTCAGCCGGTGTCATAGCAAAGCCCAGTGCTCTCCCTGGGGTGAACCACGGCACAGCCCATGCCAGTGCCAGGCTTTTGTTTCCCAACTCCCTTTTTCCATGGGCACAGCAGTCTGGGCCAGCCCCCAAGGTGTCTCCCGTGCCAGGGATTTCCGTTGCTTTGGGGTAGAGGAGGGCTCTGCCATCTTCTTCTGGCATGAAGCCCCTGGCAATCTGATTGGGAGACCGAGGACTGGCCTCCGAGTCATGGCCGTGCCAGGGTTTCCTTGCTCCAGGTCCTCGGACAAGTTATTCACCTTCTGAGTCCTCTGTTTCTTGTCTGTAAAAGAGAGTGGGGTGTTACCTCACACTCTGTTGTGAGAATTGGCTCGTGGACACAGTGACAGCTTCTTGCCCAGGGCATGGCACACAGGAAGTGTCTCCCCCTTCTGTTGTGTTCCTCTTGGTAAGATAAAGGGAAGAAGTACGCTGAGCCTCTAGCTTGTGAGCACTTGAAATGCTAGCAGGCCCCACCGCCACCCTCACCAGTGGGCTCTGGGGCCTCAGATGCCCACTGAGAGCAGGAAGGGTGCTCCGTGCCCCCACCGCGCACTGAGGCAGTAAGTACTGCTCCGGCTCCTCATGGAATCACTCCATCCTCTCTAGTCCCCCAGTCCCTCGAGTTTCTAGAGGCCCACAGAGAGTAGGGAAGGGGGTGGAGCCTTCCTAAATAAAAATATCAGCCACACCCTTCCGGTGAAAGGCACTGTGACAAATCAAACCGTATACTTAGAACTTTAGAAACAGCGTGACCAAGCGTGGGCTGGCGCCGGCCTGAGGGCACGGGCATTCGCTCCCGTGGGCTGCCCTGTGCGCGTCCTCCTGGATTAAGGTCGGTCGCCAGCCCAGTTCTCCCATCTGCACGTAGAATCTCACCCTCGTCATCTTTCTCTTTGGTAGTTGTCTGACTGCGTGAGCAGGGCCTGGCTTGGCCAGGGCAGGGAGCTCATCCCCTGTCTGGGCATCTGCGCCTCTCAGGCACAGCACAGCACAGGACCCGAGGTGGTCAGCAAGTTTCAGACCAGTCCCTCATGTTTTCTGAAATCCGGCTTGGCCGCGTAACGGTGACACTCACACCTGTTAGAACCAAGCCCTTTCCATTCATTGCAGCTCATTTTCAAATGTGAGGGCCAGATGAGCTAGTGATGTGGTCACCATCATTATTGCCAGGTGAGGGGTAGGGAGCGGTGGGCCTGGGGTCTGTCCAGCGATGCCCAGCAGTGACCTGCAGAGCTGAGGGCTGGACCTGGCCTCGGGCCTCCTTGGAAGGGGGAGACCTGCACTGACGTTTTGTTTTTACCAAAATGGCTTCTCCTCAGTGAGAACACATGACCAAACCAATGAAATAAAGTGGAAGTTCTTTGCTGTTTCCAGGGGGAGGACGTACTTCAAAGTGCAGCCTTGAGGTGGAAAGATGGGTCACCTGTCCATCCAAGAGATGTCTGTCTTTCATACTGTGTGGCCTCATCTTAACAATTTGAAACCTTGGTAGGGATCCCTGAGAAGTACACATTAACAAAACCAAATCCTCCATTTGCAGTTTACTGCTTTCTTGGGTAATCCTTCTTTGGCCCCTGCAAAATGAGAAACCTGGGGGAGAAACGTCTTTGGTCCATTAAATTGCCTAAGGGAGAAAGGCAGAAAATATCTCAGGCTTCAGTTAAATTTAGCTGCACTCGGTTAACCTGGAATTCCTGTAACCTGAGGGTCTCCACGCTGCTGTCACTGATGACCTGATAAAGCAGGTGGAGAAAACACTGTGTTCTGAAAGGAGTGCCTTTATGGGCAGGCCCTCCCTGCTTTGCATACCTTCAAACTCACCTTGACTTGTGCCCTTGTTCTTTTCCTTATGAAACTTCACTCTGTCACTTTGCCAGAAGCTACTGACTCTAGCACCTGAATAATTAGGTTTTAGATTTGGTTTTTGCTTTTTCTTTCCCTTTAAAATTTACCCAGTCTGTCTCTATTTTAGCCAGTCTGCCACCATTTCTCGTTTTTGTTATTGTGTTTTAGGGCAGAATGGTTCGAGTTTGTGTTGTAGCCATCTTGTCAGCATATAATACTGCAGATGATATTTTGCTTGTCACTGCATTTTCTCATCACATTTGATACTTATGACTCCAGACATTTACTGGAAGGGATCCAGAATGTTTCCAGGTGCAGTTAATAAGTCATACAAAGGCATAATTGTTTTCCTGTCTTTATTAGTGCTTCCACAGTGTGTTCGTCCTGGGGCAACTGCGTCTGGAACTCGTTCTCTTAAGACACTCGTGGGTTTGTATTCCCAGACAACCCAGGCTTGAGCGGGAGACCTGGCTGTAGGCCCCTGGCACCAGACGGGCCCCTGTGCCAGCTGGGGGGTTGCCACCCAACGTGCACACCGTGGTTCCATTGCAGCAGTGGAGGACAACTTACGAAAATGTAATTTCTATAAGTGAAATTGCTCGTAAAAGTTATTAGAGAAGATGGATTGGCAGGGTTGCTTAGACGGCTTGTTTTATCATCTGATGGGCCAGGGTCGGCTTTCTCGGTTTCTTTTAAGAGAGTTATGTACAGAACTTTTTTCTTGACCATTGAAAATGTACCAGGCACTAAAATTGGCCTCAGAGTTGGACTGCCCTGAGCTAACCTGGACCCACTAGGGCAGGGCAGAAATTTTTCAATGGAGCATTTGAATACCACACAGAAAGTTTTTATATTTCCTAGTTGCCTCTGTAAATCTTTTCTGCATTATCTAACTCTCCTTTTTTTTCTTTGTAGTAAGTGAAATCTGTTACCAGGTTTCAGTACCCCATAAATACAGTTATGTGGCATACCGTAGGGTTAGCCCTTAGCAAACACCTCAAAGGGCTAAGGCCTATTCTTAGAGTGACCTATTCTTAAAATCTTAAGCCCATTTTCTGTTTTATAAAATAATTCTGTTAATTTAAGCTCTTCTCATTTTAGAATTTGTAATCCATTTGTGTGGGCTGGTACACACTCTCTCCTTAGTTAAGAAGAGAGGATTTGATAAGAGAATTTATACTACAAATGAGATTCTGGGGCCAGTGTAAGGTATGAATTTTGAGGCAGAAAACCTGATTTTCAGTCTGGCGTCTGCTACACTCCAGCTGTGTTGTCGGCTTTCAGCATCCTCTAGAACCCCAAAGAGTCATGACTGCTGTGAGAATCAAAGATACAGTGATCCAGAAAGAGGCTTATCAAACTGTGATGTTCTGCACAAATATGTCTACATGAAACTGTTTGCAGGCATCTTGATCCATTCCAGAAGCACCGAGCTCTCGGTAAACAATTGCTATACTAATCGTAAATTACTTTTGCACACATTTAATTCAAGAGTGGTTATTCTCATTATGCCTTGGACATAGTACCCAAAATGTTGTTGTGCTCAGTAAATGTTCTATTAAAACTTGAAAGAAGCACCAGCCCTATTTCTTGAAGACATTCTGTAATTTAGACTTTTCAGTCATGAGACAGCTTTTTCTGAACTTTGCCACGTTAGTGAAATGAACTACATTTGCCTGTTAATAGAGGAAACTGGCAGCATCGTTTTATGCCACTGTACTGAGTCACCAGATGTTTCCCACCTGCACAAAAGTCTTGGTGATTAAGGTGTCAGAATCCAGCTTTGGGTGGTTTGGTTTGTTTGGGGAAGTTTGACTCTTAGATTAAAAAAAAAAAAAAGGCAACAACAAACGACCATTGTTATATACCCAGAGGTTTTATTTTTAAATAATTTCTAGTGAATTTGGTGTTATTTGACTGCAAGAAATTTAAAAAGCAAAATTTAGACCAGAATTACTGTTAAATGGAAAGGAAAGTCCCTGGGAGCAGCTGCACGACTCCTGCTCACCCCGGCGGCGTGGCGTGTCCCGTGCAGGTGCTCCTGGGTCACGGCCACAGGAGCAGGGGTGCCTCGGAGGCGTGTTAGCTCTTGGACGTTCTGCCTCAAATACCAGTGACAGTAGCAACCCGACCGAGCCTTAGTCACCCCCCTCTGCTCACGAATGGGCCTTGGTAGAAGCTTCTGGGGTCCAGGCCTCACGGAGCAGCAGACGTCCGGGTTAGCGGGTTCAAGGGGGCAGTATTTTGAGGGCACCTGGAGAAATTCCGTCACCTCTCTGGACCTCGGGTTTCCTTATCTGTTAGCCTGGGGGTGGGTTAGGTGATTACCTGTGTCTCTTCCAGCTTCACGATAATAGACTTTGCTGCTGAGTGGTAAACCTAAATCCTCACGCATCCTAGTGCTCCGGTTTTCCCAGTTTTCCACAGGCGAGCTTTGGGATGTGGCCAGAAGACACACTTCCTTTGTAAGTTATTATCTTTGTAATAAAGACAAAGTCAGAAATCTAGATGGCTTCGTTTAGAGATTCCGAGTTGCCAAGCCTCAGTCTAACACTAATGCACAAACTCTGGTCCACATTTTCTCTTGGAGGTGGGGTGGGGGCTCTCCAGCCTTCAGAGAGCTCATGGCTTAGTTGGGGGATGTCCACTAGGTCAGAGTGGGCTGGGAGGGTCAAGGGAGAAGGCTTGAAGGGCTAGAGCTGGACATGGGCCAAGGAAGAGGAGGGTGGGAAGGAATTCTAGGATCCAAGGCCAAGGGCAGGGGCAGGGGCATGGGCTTGAATCCCACTGAACCAAGACTGCAGGAGAACTTGCCCTTTCTGTGAGCCATCGTTTTCTCTGTGTCAGGTGGAGAAGCCACTTCCCACCTTGCAGGGTGTGGTAAAGTGCCTGGCCTCTGCTGTCACACAGGGCAGGGGAAATGGTTCCTCCTTGCCCATGAACTTACTCTCCTTGGAAAACCAGATGTGACACCTGTCCTTGAACTCCCGTAGCTTCAGAAAGCAGTTGAGAGGGCCATCAGGTAATGGTGGCGGAGCCTTTGTGTTTCGTGTTGGAAGACCTGGACTCACATCCTGCCTTTGCCAGTTCACTCTCTCGTGTGGCTGTGGGTGGTCTGCAGGAGCTCTCTGCATCTCTCGGGTTGGTAGGCTGGGTGGGCCAGGAGGAGGGTTTTCCTCCCCTCCCTGCCTGCCCTGCAGAGTGTCGTTGAAGTCGATGGGAGTATGGTAGCCGACACTGTTGAAAACTGAGTTCATTATCTTTTTTTTATTCTCTTCTATCAGAGAAAGGCTGCTCTTGAACAGAATTGTTGATAGGTTTTTTAAATGTACAGAAAACAGGTTAGTGCGTTTCTCTAAGTACCTCTAAGAAGGCCATGTAGAGTCAGTTGAATAAACTCTAAAACTCCAATGAGAAATCCAACTTGTCTTTGGGCAGCTGCTTTGGCTGACTCTGTGAGAGGGGAATTTTCCACACTTGTGCTGGAGTGGCTGGTGTGTTGTCAGCCTTAGGCTAGAAAACCCTATGAATCTTTAGAGCTGCACCCTGATTGTCTCCACCATGCCTTCCAGAATGGGGACACAGCCACCCCCTCGTCATTCACCCCTGCTGGCTCTAATTCTACCCCTTGGGGTAGGACAGAAGTCATCCCCAACCTAGAGCCTTAGCACACCCAAAGATAGATATCTTGTTGCCCCAAATCTGCTTTTCCAGGCAAGGATGTTGTAACTGTCTTGTTAGAGACTGTTCCATTCTGACTCTGAATTAGTGTATCTTCATCCCTCTGAAACCACACTTTAAAATTTGGCATGTGCCTGTTTTTCAGGGGGAAGCACTCCTAAAGTAGGGGTGGCAGATAGGCGTTCATTTCCAGAATAACTGTCAAGTTCTTGGTTCAGGTTCTCCCTCTCATTCTAGGCATGAAGGGACAAAGGCCTAGAAAGTAGAAGAAATTTAGCCCACGATCACCTGGCTAATTGGTGACAGAACCAGGTCTGAAACCCAGATCTCTGGACCTAGAACTGGGGGAGCTTTTTCTCTGTGTTCCCTCCAGCACTGAGCCTAGCGAAGTGAGGACTCGCATCCCAGCTTCAGGCCCACATGGGTGCACTTCCTCGAAGCCCATAATTTCTGCCACTGCCAGTGTGGGGCATTGGCCGCTTCCCCTTTCACCGAGGACACACGTTGCTGCGTATCCTGGTGGCTGCTAAAACTAGTCATATTTTTATAAGGTCTTTCCAGCCTTTGCCGGAAGGTGGCACCAGCCTGCTCCTTAGCTGCCAGATGACAGGCTGAGCCTGGGTACCCGCCTGCCAAGAGCTCGTGGATCCCATCCGTCCTGGTTTGTGGACGTTTGCATCTTTTCACTCAGCCAGGTGTTCTGGTGTGTCTGCAACAAAGCCAAATCAAACTGCGACCTTCAGACATGCAGTCCAGATTTTGAGAAGTTCTGTGCTCTAGAGGAAACCTTATCTTTAAGCAAACATTCATCAGTGTTCTGAGTCATGATCTCATTTTTAAAAAAAGAAAAGATATAAAAAGTATGCCTCTCTGCATAACCGTGTTTCTTCTCTAACTTTGAAAAGGAAGGACCCCTAGGTTTCTAAGCAGCCTGTAGCAGAATCGCAACAGTTTTGATCACTTTAGGGCAGATGATAACCCCATAGCCTACTCGATCCCGTTCTCTCATTTGAACATGCCGTTCTTTTAAATCCTTGCCCCTTCTGGCCACCTTAATAGGGATTGTCCTCCCTTCCTTTCCTTCTGTCTCCCATGTTTACTCTTGCTCCCTCTTTGCTTACATTTATAATCTTTGCTTCTTATGTTACATGGGACACAGGGGCAAAACCTAAAGTTCACCCTGAGGTTGGCAGCTCTCCAGGAGCCACGGCATTGGCTTAGAAGCCAAGAACCTCCCTGCCTTGCCAACAGCAGTGTCTGTCCTGGGAAACTTTGTCTAACCCCGTAAGAGAGGGCCTCAGACCCCATCCTGAAGTGCAGCTGCTGGCATTTTGTTTTCGGCCCTTTTCGGAAAAGTCCTTTGTGTTTGATGTGTTTGACTCAATGCTTGGTGCAGGTGACCCCTCGAATCCCTGGATTTCTGCAAGAGGAAGTTCTCCTTGGGTGTGGGTTTCAGTTTGTTGGCTCTGAAACAGCCCGCTTTCCCAGTGGCTAAGCGTGGGGTGAGTGCTTAAGCTGACACGGTGCTGGAGTGAGGAGGGTGGCAAGGAAAGAGCTGGGGTGGTGGGGTCCCTTATGACCCTGCCCTTCCCAA
Organism: Bradypus variegatus; assembly: GCA_004027775.1. Classification (NCBI taxonomy): domain Eukaryota; kingdom Metazoa; phylum Chordata; class Mammalia; order Pilosa; family Bradypodidae; genus Bradypus; species Bradypus variegatus. Next base: position 13,439 of record PVKY010000930.1, on the reverse strand, counting down.
TCACCTCGCTCTCCTCACTGCACCCCGGCGAACCCAATGGGCTTCCACTGACAAGTGACACTGCTGGGACGGGAGCCCCAGTCTGTCCCCACTCCATGTTTTTTGCACCCACTGATGCTGCCCACTGCCTAGGGCCCTCAACACTGACTCCTGACCCTCGGGGTTTTCTAACCCAGTGCACGTGTGACATCGGCCAGGGTTTCCAGGCCCTTTCTTCTTTTCCCCCAGGTTTAAAACCTAGAGACCAAGGGATGTAAGTGATTTACCCGAACGCCCTCAGTTGGGTGGCGTTGCTCAGCTTTCCACCCAGCATGTTCAGATACCTTGAGCACTGATCTCTTACAGTAGGAAGCCAGTGGTTTCAGGGCTCGCCTTGTTGCTGGACCCCATTGGAAGATAGCGGGCCTGTCCCCTCTTGCACTTGTCCCCATTGCTTAGCTGGATGTCATTCAGCCACAGAGATGCACAGCCGGTGCTTGGCTCACCCAAGTCCACCATGGGTTTTGGGGCAGCCTCAGGTCACACGTAACAGAGGAAGCACATGTGACTTTGTATTCGCTAACTCGTTGCATGAGGAAGCTCTTCGAAGAAATGCCCCAACAGCTGGTTACTGGGAAAAAATAACTGGAACTAAAGTGTGTTTTTAAAAAGAACTGGTCTGCTGCTTTCCTAGCGTGCCACTTGAAATGGGGCATGCACAGTTGACTTTCCCAAGGCCTGTTAACCTGCCTTCCCATCTTCTGGACTAACGAGCTCCTCAGTGGGAAAATATCGGTGTGGACTGGTGTGGCACACCCCACAATGGCTTCCCCAGCCATGAGCGTTTAGGGATAGTTAGTTCAGCTCATGGACGGAGCGCCTAGTATCTGCTAGAGGTTGTGCCAGGCGTGGGGGTGGCAAGGTGGCTGGGGTGGGGTCTTGCCCTCGAGGGGCTTTGAGTCTGCTGGGAGACACAGTTCCAGCAGAACATGCCAGTGCAGTGGGGAAGGGGTGCATGTAGGGCTTCCTGGGGATACAGCTGCACGAGGTGAGGGTGTCATAGGATGACTTGGACGTAGGAAGGCGAAGCAGAGGAGATTGGAGGAGTGCTCCGGGGTGCCCAGGCGTGCCCTTGGCTCGGTGTTCCCTGCGGGCCAGTGAGAAGCAGGGGGGCGAGGGAATGTCGCTGCAGGGGCAGGAAGGGAGGGGCCAGGCCCACTGGCCTTTCACGCCAGTTGGAGGAACTGGGGCAACAGCTGTGGACTGATGTTTAGAGAGCTCATTGGGGAGGGTGGCCACAGACTCCAGGGAAGGACATGGGTCGTTCACAGTATCTCATCTTCAGCACCCTCGGGGTGCGTGGTCCTCGGTGGGCAGGGATCTGCTCCAGCAGTGCCGGCACACCCACATCTCATTGCCCACACCAGCGCCTCATGAGAGGCCGCCTCGTGCTTTCCATCTAGAAGGGGCCAAACTGGTTAGTTCACTGCCTCGCTTAATCCAAATCACTGTGCTAGTAGGTGTTGTTAGATCCCCACTTTGGTGTTAAATAATCAAGGCTCGGACTGATGAAGTACCTTGCCAAGGACTGAGCCAAGGTTTGTCTGCCACGCCGCTCTGGGGCTGGGAAGCACCCATCCACCTGTGGGGGTGAAGGGTGACGGCGCATGTGCACCCCAGGCCAGAAGGCACCGTGCTCACAGGAGCCTGTGGGGGAGAAGCTGTACTCTGCAGGAGATGAGTTGGCAGGGGAAAGAAAACCCAGTGGGCCTCTTCCGGATAGTGTCAGTCCCGTGTATATTGACATGGCCTGAGATGCGTAGTTCTCGTGGCTGAGTTAGCACCTGGGCAGGCCAAGCCTGTCTTCCGCTGACCCCCCACTTACTGGGAAGGAGCTGAAGGCAGGTCGGACTCCTCGGGGCTGAGGGAGGGGTGGGGCGCCTGGTGAGCTGCCTCGTTGGCCAGACCAGCTAGAGGAATCCCTGCAGAACGGCAGAGAGCCTTCCGCGGAGACGCTCGGCTCTCCCTGCGGCCCCTCCGTGGGCTGCGCTGCCCTGCACCATGCTGTTGGGGGCCCACTGCTTGGTCCTGAGCACAGGCCGTTTGGTGGGTGTTGGGGGAACAGCTGCACACAGAAATACGAAAGAGGCAGTGGAAAGGTCCCAAGAAGAAAAGAATCGAGCCTTTCAAGTTCCTGAGAATTTTATGAGCTTCCTGAGCAGACAGGGCTCATTCACAATAAAATTCCCTCTGCTGCTTTGCACTCAAGTCTCACCTTTTGCCTCCATAATAAGTGCAGACATATCTTGGATGCTCATATCACCCATTCTCTGAAATGCACCTGGTATTTCCCTGTGCACTGTGTTGAATGGGGTGTCCACAGTGGCTGTTGAAGAAATGAGCACCTAGTTCCCCTTCTGCCCCATGGGTGGCTGCTCCAGGAAGGATCTTGTTAACGAGTCCCCAGCCCTCCCCTTCTGTCAGCTCCTGGGGCGAGAGAGCGTCCTCCCAGGGAAGGCTCCGAGGCCTCCAGCAAGGCAGTGCTGGGACCTTGGGAATTCGGGAGGTAGAGCCTCTTCAGACAGGGATGGATCTCCAGGAAGCAGGAGCAGGAAGTCCAGCCCATCAGAAGTGACAAACACCCTGTAACTGCCAGGCCCTTGCTGAGTCCTTGGAGGTACAAGACAAATGTCTCAGCGCCTGTCTCCTAGGCCTCTGTGGCCTGTTCAGTTAAAATGGCAGCCTACACATGGTGCCACGTGAGAGTCACAGGCAGAAAAGCTCTGGTTGTTGAGGAGAAAGAGATCATGACGTCTGATGTCAAGGAGGCCTGGGGAGGGCCAGGAGGCACGTGTCAGCCACACTCGGGGACAATGAACTGTCCACGTTAGCTGGAGCAGGGAGTTTTGGAGGCAGTGGAAGGTGAGCAAGGATAACAATACTAAAACAGTAATTATATAGTACTCTAAGCTAACCCCCAGGAGCTGCTCGCCTCTGCCAGGGGACAGGTTCCGTTCATCAGAAAGACACGGCAAGGTGGCCTCCTCCTCGGGGGTTCGTCCTGGGGGGCCTCCAGCACCTCCCACCTTGAGCCAAGGGGCTGGGCTGTCCTGACCTCAGAAGGGCTTAAGGAGATGTTTATGAAAATGGTTTTCCTTGCTATGAAGGCTGATATTACAATTTTTAATATAAAAAGTTTTAAAAAAAGAATTAAAATTATCCACGGTCTCGCTGCCCTGAGATAACCACTGTTAACATTTTATGCATTTCCTCCCAGGCCTTTTATAGTTGTCAGTGCCAGATATGAGTAGCCAAAGCCTGTGTGGAACTTTCTGCCATTGTTTTCTGAACAAGATAAAACCTGCTCTGCAGCGTCTCCCTTCACCGTTCAGAGCAGAGCAGTCACCCGGGGATCAGACACACACCAGGCTGGAGAGCCCTGTAGGGGGAACCATGGGGCCTGGGGAGAATGGCTCAGTCGGGCCCCAAAGTGAGTGGGCAGCCCGGCTGCGCTTGGAGCCAGGGCAGGGCCTGTGCATGGCCCCCACCACCGGTCTCCCTTCCCGCTGGTGAGTGCCGTCCGCCTTAGGGCTCCACGCAGCCTTCCGGACCCTCCACTGCTGTGCTCATTGGCCGGCCTCTTCGTAACAACGGCTGGGGTGATGGAAGTCTTGAGTTGGGAGCCTTGGTCCTGGGGTTGTGTGGGAGAGAGAGCCGAGTTACGCTGCGGAGCGGAGCAGAGAGGACTCCTGGTGGAATGGCCGGTGCAGGGCTGGCCCGGGAGAAGAGCATTCCGTTTCCATGTGTATCGGCACACACTCCGGGGTCAGTAGTGGTCGCTGCCGTTTACTGAACATCGACTGTATGTTGGGTTCCAAACCTCAAATCCTCTCTGTAAGATATGCCCATTGTACAGATGAGCAAATCGGGGTTTAGGAAACTTCCCAGGCACTTGGTTGTAAACAGGTCACTGGGATTTGCTTCCAGGTTTCCAGCCGACAGCCCGTGCTCTTTGTGCCACACCTTCTGGCATGTTCTTTCTCTTTCACTGGGTTTTGTGTTTAGTTCCCACGTGCACAAAGGGTAGCAGTGCATCTAAGACCCCCCCAGATGCAGAGGCTGCTTTTATGCTTTTACTGCTTTAAAGTGCAAGGGAGAGGGATTCCCTAAGACAGATAATCAGCTTCCCAGAAGAGACTCCTCAGAAAGCCCCTCAGAGGGCCCTCCCTGAGCCTCCCCAGCTGCTCTGCAGCCAGGCACCTCTGCACAGATGTGGGGGTCAATGTCACTCACCTCCAGCCGGGGCCTCCCCCAGTTGTTCCAGCCCACTGGAAAGTGTCTCCATCCTTATACCCTCAGGTCCTAGCTTGGGCAGAGAGTCTGAAAGGCTTGAGTCCAGACGTCTGCAGCAGGGCCTGAGACTCTGCATCTCAAGTTCCCAAGTGCACTGGAGAACCCCTGCCCCAGCCTTTTTGTCAGCACCCCATGTGCTTGCCTTTTCCTTCGGGATTCCCTTTGATTTTATTAAACAGCCTTAGCCAAGGGCAGTGAGTGTGCGCCGTTGCCGGCCGCCGGAAGCCCGCAGCGCTCACACTCACAGCGGGGCTGGGTGTCGCAGGTGGTGCGGGCCGCCGAGGAGGCCGCGTCCACGCTGGCCAGCTCCATCCACCCCGAGCAGTGCATCAAGGTGCTCTGCCCCATCGTCCAGACGGCCGACTACCCCATCAACCTCGCCGCCATCAAGATGCAGACCAAGGTGGTGGAGAGGATCGCCAGGGAGCCCCTGCTGCAGCTGCTCCCCGACATCATCCCAGGCCTGCTGCAGGTAGGGCCCCCCGTGGCGGCTCAGCTCAGCTGGCTCCGAGCACCCCGGGGGCTTGGCTCTCCCACTCCACGTGGGGCAGGAGGGTGGGCAGGAAGAGGCAGGCAGGGACTCGCGGTCCAGCGTCTGTTAAGCTCTGTGTCCTGACACTTCTCCCCCTTCTCTGTCTTCTAGTCCCCTCTTCCCGGAAGGGAGCAGGGTTTCCCAGCAGCTGAGGACTGTGGCTCCCAGAATGAACCTTCTGTTTACTATAAACATATTTTGGTTTTCATTTTTGGTTCACTCCTTCAACAAACCTTTATTGCACACCTCCCGTGGGCCCCAGCCTTGGGCGAGGAGGGCCGTGGCGTGCACAATCACATGACAGCCTGTGCTCCCATGTATCTGTCAAATGTTTACTAAAACCCTTCTAAGCAAGAGGCATTGGGATCGAGTGGAAGGTAAAAGATGTTTTCCACTTTACGGCACTCCCTCCAGGATTTTCCAGCCCAGCGAGGGGACGCAGTGGAGCCACAGGCAGCTTTAGATCACAGCACTGAGTGCCCCGTTCGCTGAGAGAGCGGCAGGCGGGGGCGTCCGATACGGGAGGTGGAAGAGGAGGGTCACAGAAGGGCTCACTAAGAGGCGCTGTCATCTCAAGTTCGGCGCTGAAGAGAGAGGGGGATTTCAGTAGAGAAGGAGAGAGAGAATTAAGCCTCACGATTGATAAACGCGATTGCTGGCCGAGCACTTGGCCTGGCCGTTTAAAGGTTTGCTGTTGAGGGCTGGATTGTTCAGGAGGTGGGAGAGTCACCAGGCTGAGAAACCCTGAGGGCTGTTTGGAGAGCGAGGCTGGGCAGGAGGTGAGGTCAGTTGAGGACACACGTGTCAGGCTGTAGGACTGGATGCTCCCCGGCAGTCACGGAGGGTGAAAGGTTTTGCCCACAAGGGTGACGGTGGAGTCATCATTTCTTTAGAGACCTTTTACACAAGAAATTTGCTTTACTGTTGGGAGAAATGTCAAAGGCACGTTATCTTCCCCTTAGTTCCCTTCTCTCATTTCTCCTGTTACCTTAACTTGGTGTCACTGCCGTGGCAGCTGATTGTGCCACGACCACCTATGCATAAGCTCTCCAGCCCTGGGCCCCGGGAGCCAGGCCACTTGTGACACTAGTGAGTTTTGACCTCTTCGGGTGTGGGTCCCCACCTTCTGCTGCAGAGCCGAAGGTATCTCCTGGGTGTCATTACCTGCAAGTTCAAGGTTGAACTCCCCGGATGTTTGTGGAAACGATGAAGTCTTGGCTCCGGAGCCACCCTTTGATCTCGGTCCTCTTTGTGTTCCCCTCCTGGCCCCGCAGGGTTACGACAACACTGAAAGCAGTGTGCGGAAGGCCAGCGTGTTTTGCTTAGTGGCAATTTATTCCGTAATCGGAGAAGAGCTGAAACCTCACCTCGCACAGCTCACAGGGAGCAAGGTATGTATAGGATTTCGGGGCCGATACACAGCCCTGGGCCTTGCCAGCTTCTCGGGCATCGGCTGGCCTTGGGCGCTGGCTCCAGACAGGTTTTTCTCATCATAAAAACCTGGTTTAGCCGGGTCTTCCTTCTAAAGACCAAAATGACCCACCCTAAAGCAAAATCATTTTGAAGTGACAACATAATCTATAATGCACAACAGAATCTGTTTTAACTCCTGTTTTTGAAATAACTTTGAGCTGCTGGTTGATTCCTCCAAGGAAAGACGACTTTCTTTAGAAGCAGTGTGTGTTCCCTGACAGAAGCAGTAAGGAAATTCACCTGGGAGCTGAGTCCCTCATGGGTGTTGACAACCATAGTAGCCGACTTTGACCTCGGGTCTCCCTTGCCCCCCACCCTGCTGTGTGAAACAGTGCCCCCAGGGCTGTTCCGTCACCCCCCCATTAACCTGCCCATGGGCACCCAGAGCCAGGCCCTTTTCTCACTGTGCTGCCTCCCGTGGCCCTCTTAGACTGTTCTGGAACCAGGGACAGAAAGTGGACCAAAAGGGCTTTGGTTCACTGGAGATGAGGTGGCTAGAGTGCTTATTGGTTTAAAAATGACAAGAAATGCATATCCGATGTGCCTGGCCAGACAAAAATTAAGTGGAAACCCCTGAGCCGAGGCAGGAAGGTGGGGTGGGTAGGTGGGGCCTCGGGCCTGCGTGAGGAGCCTTTTTGGGCCCCCCATGGACGTATCTGCGTGGACATCATAGCATCCACCAGAGATGTGGGTAAAAGTGGGAGCTCGCTGAGCCTGGGGGGACACAGAGCTAGACTCTCCTGACCTTACTCCTTAAGAAAGAAGAAATCACCAAGGGATTCCCAGTAGAGCCGGTCCTTTTGCCATCACGCCCCCCGCCCCCGGAGTTGTTGGCAGAGAAGACTCTGTCCCCCTTTGTCCACAGCAGGCCCTCCCAGCCTCAGCCCTGTTGACATTTTGAGCCTGAGGTGCTCTGCTGTGGGGGCTGGTGGGATGTGGGGCAGCCGCCCTGGCCTCTCCCCACTCCTCCCCCAGCCTCCCCCACCCCGGTTGTAGCAATCACGTGCATGCAGACATTGCCACAAGTTCCCTGGGGGCACCCCTAATTGGGAGTGAAACCCTTTGCTCTTTCTGCGGACAGGTGACGACCAGGGAGGGGGCTGTCCCCCCTGCAAGCATCCTTACCTGTCTCCTTCCTTCCTTCTGCAAAGGTTCCTCATCGAGCCTTTCCCTGACTTCGTCTGAAAAAACCCTGAGCCCAACGCCACCCGGCTGGGGGCTGGGCCAGGCATCCCCCTCCCACCCCTGCCTCCACCCGGGATTTGTGCATGGGTCCTGGCTGCAAGGTGGAACTGGAAGACAGTAATCACAAAGTGGATTTATAAAATGGATCATTCACCCCAAAATAATGCTGCCCAGGCTGGACTTCGTCTGGTGCTTTTACCCTGCTGAGTGAGAGCATGGTTCCGCCACCTCCTCTTACCCTCCGTCAAGGGCCTAGGAAGGTGCAGCTCACCTGGTCCCTTCCCCGCGGAAGCTGTGGGTCTCCCAACCAGGGGCCAGCCCTTTCCCATTCCCAGTCACACTCAAGTTGGGTCGGTGGGTTGTCTTAACTCCCTTCTGATCTGCTAGCCCAGCTCATCCAGCCGTTCAGTGTCTTGGTGTGAGGGCTCTGGTGTGTTGGTGTGAACTGTGGGCTCGTCTGCACACATCTTAAACATGGGGTGCTCGCCTGTGTTAGAAGCCTCACACCATCGTCCTCCTGTTCCCACTAACTGTCCGAGAGCCTTACTTCCTGCACACCACGTCACCACACGTGCTCGTCCCAGGTGCCCTGGAGAGCAGTCTCTCCTGCCCTGGGCCAGCAGAAAGGAATTGTCTGACCTGTGGCCCACTTGGAGCAAGGCCGATGGAGGGCTGCGGACAGTTGATCTTTCAGACTTGTCTTGATCTTACATGTTTTGTGAGATCTTGACCATACAGACTTTTATGAGATTTCTGCCACTGCTTTGCTGTGTTCTCAACATGAGCAGGTCGATTGCCAACATAACTTCTCAGCTTAGTGGCCTTCAACAACTATTAAAGTGCCTCCCCCATTCCACGCTATTTTACGTATTTTGAATGTCCAAGGGGGTTGACGGGAACACAGATGAGAGCCTGGGTGGGAACGCCTGTGACCGTGAAGCACTGTGCTGGTCTGAACAGGTATTAGCACCTGACTCGGTGTCTGGCCTCGTAGAATCTGCTGGGAAGGGTCGAGCCAGTGCCCTGCCGGCTGCAGGGTGGGCACCAGGTGCCAGGTCCAGCAAGGGGGCCGAGTTCCCAGGAGGCAAGAGGAAGAACCCAGGGTCACAGATCGGGGAGAAGGAAGCGTCATGGAGTGGCCTTGAAGACGTCTCAGCTTCAGTTGGCAGAAGTGGGGGTGGAGAGAGCGTGCAGAGGGCGTGCTGGGTGGAAGGAGCAGCTGCAGCCGGAGTGTGACGCTTAGGACATGCAACTCTGAACCTGGCTTAGCGACTCGACCCTGAAGGAGCGGTGCCCGCCCCGTGCGTCCCACCAGCTGTGGTAGAGCTCTTGGCGTGTCACCTTTGAGATGTGTGGACCTGCCCTGTGTACCTTTCTCTAGGGACCCCTGAGCTGTACATAGTCCCCCTCAGTAGGCGCTTTCCATTCCGTCCCCACTAACCCATTTGCTGCCCGCCCCTCCCTGCCTGGGGCCGGCACTGGCCGGTGTGTGGGGTGAGGTGGAGGCGCGCAGCAAGCGTTGGTGCAGTGAATCTCGCCGCTAAGGGCGTGCTCTTTGCTGGCCACCCGGGTGGCTTTCCCATGTTCTCCTTACCCATTGCTTTTCCTCCGGCTAACGCACTTTTCTCTTTTCAGATGAAGCTCTTGAACCTATACATAAAGAGGGCCCAAACCACGAACAGCAACAGCAGCTCCTCGTCCGACGTCTCCACACACAGCTAATGTGAGCGCCACCGCGTCTGCCTGTGCAGCCCTAGAAGCGATCGCGCCGCCTTCGGATGCCCCCCCATCCCCCATCGCTGCCCAGTCAGTACAGGGAGGCCCGCAAATATTTATTACAATCAGTATTTAGGTCCCTTCCAGCTTCTGTGTAATCTTACTGGCACTGAATGTAAAGGAAGCAAGGCCTGTACCGCAGCCTTCACCCAAAACAAAAGGAAACAAAAGCAGGAACGAGCCTTATTTGCCCACTGGGTCTAGGACAACCTGCCGAGATGGAACACAGCGCGTGTGGGAGGCAGCTTTTCCCACGCGGAACTTCTCTTCTCAACCACAGCTTGGGGGTGGGGGCGGAGGGTTCATTTGCGTTTCATCTTTCATATCTTGTTTTCTTTGAGTTTGGCCCATGTGGGGCACAGCCCTGCTGCCCCTCGCGCAGCTGACCCCGTCTAAGGCTGGGTGTCTTTAAGTTGTGTTTTGAGACCTGCTAACGTTGAGCACTAGGTCCTGGTGAGAAAGGAAGCCCTGGAGACCAGGCCCCAACAAACCCTTGGGATTTTACTTGGCTCCACATTTGAGGCCGACGGCCCTACTGTTATAGGAGCAGAAGGGCGCCCCTGCCCCGCTGAATATCCCCACTTAAGTGGTCCCTCCCCCAGGTTCACACTCAAAAGAATTCTTACAGCTTAAATCCAAACAGAATCAAGGCAAATTATAGCATCTTTTAGTGGGTGTCTAAAATGATGTTTCATGAAGCACAGAAAACAGAAGAGAAGATGTTGGTTTTACTGCCAAAGATCTTGGGGAAACGCTGGTTCAGCCCCAGTTCTCCCGGGACCTGTTGGTCCGTGAGGGGCCCCGGAGCCACCTCGATCCCCTCCCCCAGGCTTTGCTTCAGTTTCAGTTGAGATGTTTTCAGTTAACTGGTAAGTGGCAAATTTGCCACCCCAGATTTTGACTTCTCTGTTTAATTTGGGATTGAGATCAAAGAAACGTTCAGAGAGACGTGTGTGTCAGTCATTTTTTATTTCACAAATCAGTGTACTTCCTTGGTCATCTTCCTTGATCATTCTTTAAGGAAAAACTAATTATGATGAGAGGGACAAATTGCAGACCACCAGAATTTGAAACTTTTAAGTGCAGAGTTGCTTTTCCCTTTCTTCAACGAGAAACCACCATATCCTCATTTTTTAACCTTTTGAGGATTTGATTGCTCCAATAAAAGTAATTACGGATTTGGAGCCTGGCCAAACCGTTTTGAGTAAAATTCTTTAAACAAAATGGAAATTCTTAAGGCAATCATGCTGACTTCTACTGTCTCTTCTATTCCAAGTTAGAGCCTCTAAATTGGACTGAAAATGCTGCTTTTGATGTTAATTTGGAAGTATTTGCTCTGCCAACGCAGTGTCCTGCAGCCACTGGGCCTGGGAAGGAGGGGGCCCCCCAGAGCTTGGGGGAGGGGTGCCCAACTATGTAGCTCACGCCACTCGTCTGCACACCCCTCCGCTGCTCAGACCTTTCAGAGTCCAGACGGGAGGCTGTGAAGGCACTGTAGCAAACCCAGAACTCGCTGGGAAAATGAAGTCCCGTAACGCACTCCAGCGTGGGTTGGGGGTGGGCGGGGGTGGGTGTTCTGCACACTTAGGGAATCCCCACTGCCGCCAAGAGTACGCTGGGGTGCGTTTTAAGTGGTTGACTACTACTGACTTATTTCTGCCTCCAGACATCGCAGGACCAGGCCTTCCTCTCGTCAGTACCACTTGTCTGTTCATGTTTCCTTTGTGGAGTTCTTGACACTGTACAAGCCAAGAGGCGGCCTTCTGCTTACTCCCGTCGTAGGAGTGCGCCTTCTGGTTCAGTCACTGACAGGTCCTTCCACGTGCAGTGCACGTCCCGGTGAACCCGCCACCCCGCCTCTGTGCGCACAAAGGGCCTGCCCAGCTCGGGGACAGCCGCAGGCGCTGCACAGGCCTCGGCCTGGAAACCACTGCCCGCCGTGCCCGCCGAGGGGAGACTCGCCTGCCGCCCTCCCCGCACCCCTGCAGCTGCCTTGCCTTGCCGCCGCCCCCCACAGGGCTCCTGTTCACATGAAATCATAGAACCACAGGACTGGGTGTGTCCCCCTCCCATTTACCTGACTATCCAGCGTCCCCAAAACACCTGCTCTTCCCGGCTGCGGGGGGTGGGTCCGTCCAACTTCTTGCTTTCCTCCGGCTGCACCCACCCTCTTCAGGCCGAGGGATGGGTGCTTGCACCGCATTCCCACCAGAAACCCGGGCAGGGAATGCAGCTGCATCTTGTCTCGCCCATCTTTTCCTTCTCCTGCCGCCCTTTATTTATCAAGCATACTAGTGCTCACTAAAGGACAACAGACAAGAACTTTGTAGAATCCCACCAGGACTTTGCTAACAGTAACATTTGGAAATGAAAAAGGAAATGCTCTGAAAAATATCAGCCACCAAAATAGTTTTGTTGGCCCTGTATTCACACGCATGAACCCCACATCCCCAGGTTGGTTTTTATTTTTATTTTTATTGGCTTTTTCATGTTACATCCATATCTGTATTTATACCTTATTTGTTTCACTTTCAAGTGTATCATGGCAAATGTACAGATTTTTTTTTTTGTTAATAATGTGCTAGAATTTGCTAAAAAGGAAAAACAATGAAACCCTTTTGAGTTTGCCCTGGAATAAATGAAACTTAATTCAGTTTCCTGCATCGATGTTTGTCTCTATCATTCAACCCTGGGGAGAGCCCGTCTCACCTTCTGGCCTGCACAGTGTGCCCGTGTTTGTAAAGGATCTAAGTGACAGAACCGGGTGAGGAGCTCTTTCCCCTCATAGGTAAACCAGATAAGGCCACAGGGAAATGCCCCAGCTGACAAGGGTCCCTCTCGGGCCTCGCAGTGTGGGAAAGGCCCTTGGGGCCAAAAGGCTGGACCCGCCGTGCTCCTGGCAGCTGCCTGGGCAACAGGTGTCCCTTCTCTGGGTCCCTTTTCCTCGAGAACACAAGCTTCTGGGCAAGTTGGGAGCAGGAAGAAGGGCTAGACCTTGAATTCTGAGCCCAGAGCGCAAACTGCCAAGGGTAGGCAGGCTGCCTCCACGTTGCACTGCTGGGGAGAGCATGTTCTTTGAAAGATCCCATACACAGGACACAACATCCAGGCCACCAAGCCCATTGCTTCGAAATTATTTTTTTTTTTAAGTGAATTTTCCCTCCTACTCCATGATGCAGCTCCAGTGTTACTCCCCTTGAGGCTGTGCCACCCTTCTCCCATGGCTTGCCAGAACTCACCTTAACTGACCCCTGGGAGCACAGGACCCTGTCACCACACACATGACGGATTACAAATGCCTGGGTTCCAAACCCAGCTCCACGCCTTCCTCCCTTGGGCAAACCACTCCCCTTCCTGCCTCAGTCTCTCCATTTATGCCTTGGGTTGAGAGCTGCAGTGAGGGCTCCATGGGACAGTGTCAGTGACACAGTAGGTGCCTGCAGGTGGCCCTGCCCTGCCGTGGACATGGCATGCTCACCTGTGGCCGCTGCTAGTCCACTGTTCATTAGCAAAGGTGGGAGACCCTGAGGGGACGGGGCCCAGGCTCAGGCAAGGCGGGCGGTTGAGCCTTGTGTCCTTGGTCTTTACTGCTTGGTGCCATTGCTCCCCCCAGTCCAGGGGCCACCAGGAAGTCCTTTCCGTCTTAAAAAGGACCACAGGCCCCGAGAGGTGGGGGTGCAGAGGCCCCACGGCACATCAGTGCTTCTTGACTTTGGAGGGATGTGAATAATCCCCTTTAAAAAAATGCAGACTTCCACTCATGTAGTTTTGCACTTGATCTTAGGGGGGTGCAGGACCCTGCGGTACAGCTGGATAGTGGTGAATGGGTTGAGGCTGGGACCCCAGCTCCCGTGGTGGTCCCAGCTGCTCTCCTGCCACTGCCTCATCCTGCTTCCCATTCCTGTACATCATCCCGAAACCACCGAGGACAGATGCTCGTCAGAATGTGCGCCAGAACCATCTGGAAGGCTGGCTAGAGCAGCTGGCTGGGCCCACGCCTGGGGTTGCTGATTCAGTTCTGCAGTGGGGACACATTTTACTTAAGACAGGTGACTGGGTCCCAAGCCTTGTGACAAGGAGTTGCAGGAAACAATGTTGGACTTGGGAATGTCCTCCCAGACTGTCACGGGTGCAAGTTTTC
>PVKY010000929.1:0-37670 GCA_004027775.1 Bradypus variegatus | reverse complement strand
GGATAGTGGTCCTGTGCCTTGTCTTGTGGCTCCACCAGCCCTGCAGCAGGGCTGGTGGGAATCAGCACATGATGACAGTGAGACCCGCACTCTTGATTCACTTTTGATCTGTGACCAAGTATTTCAGCAAAGTTAGTGGGCTTTAGGATTCTATTATCCAGTTTTAATTAAGCTAATCCTCAAATTATGAGCAAGGAACCTCACAAGCTTCAAAAAGCCCACAGGTGGAAGTTTAATAAGAATAATGCAAACCTGAGCTAACCAAGGGAAAACAGCTGAGTCAACATAGCTCCTGCCCCTCATGTGAGCACTCTGTCAGCCACACTGTGATATAAAACAATGGCGATCTGGTAAGAACTGGCCAAAAGTTTTTTAAAAAAAGTAAGAAAACTATTTGAAACACAGATTTACATCCACGATCATTAATAAGTAAGCCCAAGTGAAGTGTGCACTGTGCCTGCAGACATCAGCTAAAGACAGTGTGTGTGTGTGTGTGTGTGTGTGTGTGTGTGTGTGTGTGTGTGTGTGTATGCAGGCATACAAGTGTGCTAACATCTTTTACTAATAGGGGCACACATGCAAAAATATTTGGAGATAACTGCTGCAGAAAGAGGACTTGGAATTATGGGGTCACTGTTTTTTGGCCAAGAATGAGCCACCAGTTTGAAGGAATGACTTAAAGGATACTGGGAATGAGCTGGGACAAGCAGCACACATAGAGAATGGAACTTGGAATTGCTGAGGAAAAGAGAGAGACTTTTAAAGAGAATCCAAATGTTTCCAAACCCACTTGTGAGGGCTGTGTTCAGATAACTCCCACTGTTGGGGTAACACCACCTTTGTGGCTGCTTCCAGGAGCTCCTCTCTTCTTTTAAGCTTATTCTCCCTGGCCTTGGTTTTCACATCTGTAAAATGGCGATATCATTAGCACTTCCTCAGGAAGGCTGTGGTGCGGGCTTGGCCTGGGGCCTGTACACAGGAGGGCTCACGGGCCAGCTGGTGTGAGCACTAAACTATTTTTAAAGCCCTCCCTTCTTTTATAATAATACAGACATATCCATTGTAAAACAACCTTACAAAGAATATAGGAAGAAATATGCATCACCCTAATTCTTCCACCAAGCGCTCACCATTTTGGCACATTTCCATTTCCGTAAATGGTGGCAGGAAACTGAGCCTGATTTCCTGATTTTTTTTAACTTATTCCTTCTCAGCGTTTTTCCCATGTCAATGAATTCTTTGTAAAGGCGTTTCGATGGCTGCATTATCCTCCATCCGTGGCTGTCCTGTAGTTTATGGCGCCCTTCCCTTGGTCAGGCCTCCTCGCTGCTCTCTCTTCCTCTGCCTGACCAGCCCCGCCCCTGCCCCGCGTTAGCTTCTCTCCCCGTGTCGGGCCACCTGCCTGGAAGGTGCAGGGCCAAGCCTGGGGTCTCAGCTCCCACCTCCCTCCCAACCCAGCATCTCCCAAGCTTGGTATCACTCCCTCTTTCATTGCCAGTCTCCCTGCACACGCACGCACACACAGCCAAAACCTCAGCCAGAGCCTAGCATGGAGACTCCATGGAGGGCACCTTGCCCACCTATGAGGATTGAATGGACTGGCTTAAGGGAGTGAGGAGAAGGGAGGGAGTGATGGGCAAAAGAAGGCGGGAAGGAAGAAAGGAAGATAGGAAGAAAGAGAAAGCAGGAGGGAGAAAGGGAAAAGGAGAATGGAGGAGGAAGAGGGAAGAAGAGGGAGGAAGAAAGAGGAAGATCTTGCATACCCCATCTCCACCCTAAGCCTATTTCCACTTGGGGGAAAGGCCTCTCCCTTGGCAAATTCTCATTCATCCTCCAAGACTCAATGTGCCTCCGCTGTGCAGCCGTCTCAGACTGCAACGCCCCATGCGTGGTCTTGCTTAACCTTCTAAGCAATCCTAAAAGGGAGGTACTATTGTTGCTAGGTTTCACAGATCAGGAAACTGAGGCTCAGGAGTTTCAATCATTTGCCCAAAGGCACCCAGTAGTGAGTGGGCAGAGTGGGGTCTGGGCTCCTCTCCGACCTCGGACCCTGGCCCTCAGCCTTCCATAGCCCCGACGCCCAACCCTGGCCTCACAGCCAGCTGTTACTTGCTGCTTACATTCTGCATCTCCTCCAAAAAGACCCCCTCCAGGACACCCCAAGCCTTGAGCACAGGTCCGTACTTCAGGCATGGGATTTTCTCCAATGCCTGAATGAAGGCATGCATTCATGCATGCCAGTGCTAGCCTAAACTCTCATTTGATAATGGAAGAATCAGCTCTCAGAAAAACAGCAACTGTTTTTCAACACCAGCTGGTGCTACAGCCTTGGTGGATTTGAAAAATTCAGAGAGCAACTGGTGTCTTTTTTTTCCTTCCTTCAGTTCCCTTTGTTAGAATGCCATTTGTTCCCAGTGACCTGATGTCAGCTGAGAGGGAGACCAGAAGAAGTGGAAGACAGAAAGAGGCAGAAGGCGGTCTCTCTCCCCTGGACCTTGCTTGCAACTGGCTTTGCCAAGGGATTACGGGCCCAGCACTGGTACTCAGTGCCCTACCGAGCCCTGCCAGCCTTCCAGCTAAAGGCACCCCCTGCATTTCACTTTGGGATGGGTGGCAGGTTACACCAGGCTCTGTCTTTCCCTCTTTAGTATGGAAGACTCTGAGATCCTAGTTGAGGAACTGTACCAGCTCAGAAAGCCCAACCCCCGACTCTCTGCAGGTCTGCACAGAACCAAGCATTCTTTTTGCTAAAACAACCAGCCCTTCTCAGCAAAGGGTGGAGGCAGCCAGCATCCTGCCGTCTGTTCGGGCAAAATGTTCCACTCACTGCTTCTGACAGGCCCTGGGCTTATCAAATTCTAATAAATGTCACTTCAATAAATCTCTCTTGCATGACTTAGATTAACACAGAATTGTAAACACTGACCCCTTATAAAAAGCCTGGAGTTTTTAAAGCCAGCCACTGTGCTGAGAACTTTTGTGTTTCATGTCATCCAACAGTTATCAAAACTTTTAATTATCCCCATTTTACAGATAAGAAAACTGAGACATACTAAGGGGAAGAAATACGCCCAATTTACCCAGTGAAAGGTGACAGAGTTAGGAGTCAAACCCTTCCCCTGGCACCCTATAGTTGGGGTCTGGCCCTGGACATGCCCCTTTCTGCCCTGTGCTCTGTTACTTCCAAGCTAAGATGGGGTTGACTGCCAGCTCTCAGTTATTGAGGTAAGAATTCCTTGACCCAGAGGATGGAGGAAGTGTCTCAGGACCAGGTTGTGTATGTGCATGTGTGTGTGAATGTGTGCATGTGTTATATGTGTGTACACACATGTGTGTGAGTATGTGCATGTGTGTGTACACATGGCATGTCAAGAGCAGGAGTTTCTTCATGAGGCAGTGCCTGGATGACGCTCTCCAAGATCTTGAGTTGGGAAAGGTTCTTCCATCTCCCAAATCAGATTCTGATTCCAGCCTCTTGATCTTCTGTGGTCCTCTCAAGCCTCAGTGCTCTGGATGGATGAGCTGGCTTGTACATAAAACTCAATCAGGCCTCATGTCATTCTACCAGGAAGCCTACCCATGCTGATATGGCCACACGCCTGTCCTGGTGTACTCAGGATGGCCACAGACTTCCCAGGGCACCCAACCAGCTTGGCCAGGGTCTGGGTGAGGTCTGTGGCCAGTGCAGGGGCAGTGGATCTTCTGTCCTGAAGCTGTTGTTGCCTCTGACAGCTGCAGAGAAGGAGTCCTCTGTGGACCTTACTGTGATTCCAAAGCCCTCCACAGGGGACATCTGTTGGCCATAGTTTTGTTCTCCCTGCTTGAAAATCTCAAGGGGAATCCAGCAGGGCTCAGGCATCCACCCTGTATTAGTCTGGGTTCTCCAGAGAAACAGAACTGACAGGAAAGAAATATATATATTAAAAGATTTACTATAGGAATAGGCTCACACGACCCTGGGGATTGGCAACTCCAAATTCTGTATGGCAGGCTGCAAGCTGGATATTCCTAAGATGGTGAAGTTGCACTCCCAAGGAGAAGTTGACTGGCTGAAAAAGAGGCAGAAACTCTTCTTTCTGACTTCTAAAATTCTCAGTTCTGACTTTTAAGACCTCCAACTGACTGGCTAAGGGTCTTCTTGTTTCCAAGGGCAACTGTCTTTGTTGACTGTAGATGTAATCAGTCTATAGATGCAATCAATTGTTATAGAAGAAGACCCATCTACCAAATACCCTTACAGTAACAATCAGGCCAGTGCTTGCTTAACTGAACAATCAGACACCATGACCCAGCCACAATGACACACAAACTTAATTATCACATAGCCTCACAGAATGGGAAGCAGAGGCAGCCTCCCCCAGGGGGCTTCCTGCCTCTCAGCAGAGTGCACAATGACAATGAGGCCTCTGGGGACAGGACAAACCCACCACAGGGTAGGCTCTTCCTTCATCAGGACAACTGTGTAGAGGAGGAGGAATAGGACAGCATTCTAGTTAGGAAGATAAAACACACCTAGGAAACTACTGGAGAATAATTCCAAGGCTGTACATGAACAAGTTTAAATTTATACTTGTCCACAGGCTCTTATCTGTATTTATGATCCAAAAAATTTCTAAATGTTGTAAGTTTTCCATAACACATCTGGGGGCAAAATGTGACCTGGCCAGATACGAGGTGATGTGGGATACGGGTATTTATTGCCCCTAAAATGCATCTTCCCATCTTCCGTGCTGAAATATTGCTGTGATCTAGGTCATGGAAGGTGGCCCCAGACCAGAAGCTCTGCTGCCAGCCCCTGCTCTAATGGGCAGATTCTCATGTCAGTCTGGAGTCAAGTGTGCTTGAGCTCCAAATTGGGAAACCTGAAAGGAAAACAAATGATAGGCATATGCAGAACCCCTTAGTCTCCTGGGCTTTGTCTTTCGGATAAGTAAAAAATACAGAGGTAAAAAAATATATTAAAAAAAAGAAAAGTAAAGAAAAGATTTTTTAAAAAGCAAACAACAACAACAACAACAAAACTCTCAAAGAAGATTCAGGGGAAATAAAATTGACAAAGGACCATAAAAAAAAAATACAGGGGTGTCAAATCCAAGGTGAAATGCCCCCCATCCCATGCCAATGAGATCGACTATACGGCTTCCCTGCACTTTCAACCTGGGCACAAGGTGATGCCATTAGCCTTCAGGGAAGCATGGCCTTAGAGGGGCCCCCCAAACCCAGCCCCCCAACTCGTGCAGCAGCTGCAAGGTCTTCTATGACATATCCAGAGGAGTCTCCTCTTTCGTCTCTTCTCTCAGCTGGCCTGGGTGTCATAAAAAAATAAAGGGCTTGCCATCTGTTTGGTGTGGTCTCCGCTCTATGTATATGCCAAACCAAGAGGCAGAGTTGCATTCTCACCTGAGAAGGCAGTTGTGACCCATCACGGCTGGGTCAGCCTGGATGCTCTCTGCTCAGGGGATATTTCTGCCTGGGGGCAATGCTTTTTTTTGCTGGCTTGTTGGACAAAGTTGATTGATGTTTCCACTGAAAACTGAACGCAGGCAGTTGTCAGAGCACAGTCTTCAAGGCAGATTCCCAGCAACCCTGGCTGCTTCCGGGTGTCCGCTGCAGCCTTTTCTCAGAGCCAGGTAGAAGACTCCATGAAAACCTCACCAACTGTCAGGTACTGGAAAGCAGCCCCGAGGCCCAACGAAAGCCTCCTCACCCTCATGATGGAGTTGAAGGGGGGCCCCAGAGTGACAGCTCCAGCCCCCATTCCCTGACTGTGGGCATTGTGGAGGGGCTAGGACACCATGCAGCCATGGTACCTGGCCTCCCATATCCCCTCAAGACAGAGGGCCCCAGACAGCATCATGAGACTCTGGAACTCAGGCTTGGGCTGGCTGGCTCTTGCAAAGCCCACCTGGAAGGTCAGGTCTGGTTCCTCCACGCCCCTCCAGCCCAAGGGCAGGACTGCCACTCTGCATGACCTTGGCCCCCCTTTTCCATCTCTTACTCACAGAATCAGATAAATGAACGATCAGCCAGGGCCCAAAATGGAGAGGCTGGTCTTGGCATTTACTTTTAGTAGAGAACAAAGCAGAGCAGAGTTGGTTGAGAGAACTGTGGTCCTGAGCAATTATCTAGAAAATGGTGCAAAGTCCCTTGGGAAGGCTGGGCTGGTCAAGGAGAAACTCGGGACACCAAGTCTGCCCCAAGAAACGTCTGCTCCTCATGAGAACTGTCCAGGCAGGACACCATCTGGGCATGTCACTCTCATCTGTCTCTGAGACACAGGGGAGGCCAGACTCCTCTGAAGCCTTGGGCAGGAGCCTGGAACCTCCCGTCTGGGATCTGCAGGCAGACCACACAGCCCTGGCTTAACCATCATCTGTCCAAGGATGTGTGCTCATAGGTATCCTGAAATGTTAGCAAAGGGAGTCAGGAAAAACAGAGGTTCTCATCAAAAAACGTCTCGGTGCAGGAAAAGAACTCGGCTTCTCAAGCACCAGCCTTGGGTTCCAAGTTTAACTTTTACAAACATTGAGATGCACATCTCTGAGACCTCACTCATCCGATTTTCTTCCCTCCATAATTTCTGCTGTTCCCCTGCCCTTAAAGGAGGGCGCTCCCTGACTGAAGTTTCTCCACAGTCCTTCACCTCCTCTTCCTGCTCCCTCTCTCTGCAGACCTTGCCTAATCCCATGGCTTTTGCTGCCCCTGACATGCCAGTGGCACCCCAGAAACCCCTCAGTGAGCTCTGGACACACAGAGCCAAGGCACCATCTGCTTGAGGGTCTCCTTACATGTACTGTAAATTCGCTGGTCCCAAATCCACCTCACGATTATCACCCAGCGCACTTCCTCTTCCTCCTCCAGCCCCCTGGTGTCAGCTTGGACTCATGAGCTCCTTGTTTACAATCCTTCCTTTGCTCCCTACTGCCCTAAGAATGTAGTCCAAATTCCAGCTAAGCACTCACTCTGACTTCCACAGACTTTTCTAGTTTCCATGCCCATTATTCCCAACATGCAATGGTCCTGTTCTACCAGGCGGGGGTGCGGAGTTACTTGTCATAATGTCTGGGAGAGCTACAGGCAGTTAATGCTAAGATCAGAGCCCAGAGGTGCTAAATGTCCCATCCTGCAACATGCAGGACAGGTGGAAGCAGCCTTCAGCTCCACTGAGAGCCCCACATCACAACAAATTACTTCCCTGAAGGCCTGCCTCAGGCTCTTGTGCTCCCCAAGACCTTCCCCTCTGAGGTTCCCTCTGCCTGGCACCTTTCCCCAGCTTCTTCCTCTGGCTAACCCCCATCTGTCTGTTAGAACTCACATGAATCCCCTTTGGGAGCCAGTCCTAACCTGGAGGCTGGGGCAGACAGGCCTCTGGGGTTACCCCCACCTCCTCAGGAGTGGCTGCGTGGGGCATTTTCCATACCAGGCAGAAACGGTGGCTCCCACCAGCCCCTTGCCACAGTGTGAGCTCCCCAAGGGCAGGGTTTGTGCCTGCAAAAGACCCTGTGAGTAGAAAGGAGACCCAGGCTGCTGGGTTTTGAGGAAGTCGTCTGTACCTATCAACTGACGGGAGTTCACTTGCTTTCTCCAGGAGCTCTCCAAGCTGGGCCTGGGGACTGACGCTCAGGTGGAGCTGCAGACTTTCCAGCTGCCCGTGGATTACAGACAGGTGAAGCAGAAGATCATCAGGATCTGGGAAGATCTTCAACCACAAGTAAAGCATGGCTGGGGAGGCAGTGAACGCCCATGACCCTGATCTAGGGTTAGATGGCAGAAGCGCACCCTGCCCCCACATGCCACCAATAATGTACTGAGGTTAGAGCTGATTATAAGACTCCCTCCTGGTCTGTTTCCAAAAGTTTAAGATGAAATAAAGAATAAGTCTTGGGAGAAAATTCTGGAGCAAGGAGGAAAAGAAATGGAAGCATTATTCCCAGCCCGGGCCTCAAAGATAGTTTCCACCCACCAGGCCCCAGGCCTTGGGTTCAGGACACGCCCATGGGTGGCAGGTTGGTTGTGAGGTGGGGCAGGAGGCAAGGACTTCCTGGGCTCAGAGAGCAGCAGGGACGGGGCCCAAGCTGGTGTACCCACCCTATTTTATCTTCTGAACACAGTTAGCACATTTAAAAAGAAACCGACACAAACACGCGAAAACCACAAGGCCCAGATGATGATGGCAATAAAACATACACCGCCAAGCCATTAAGACAATGCCCCAAATGTTCTGATACAATAAGCAACAGCTATTTTTCAAAAAGGACAAATAATCAGCTCAAATAAATTCTAGCAAGATTTCATTAGGCGGTTACTAATGTCCTTTATTAAAGTTTCATTTAAAGACGATGGCAGATTCCACCGAAATGCTAAGCTTCTAAGCTTCTCCGGTGGTAGTCACAGGTACCGCTCTCCCACCTCCCCCGCGCCCCCCAAAAAAGTGAATATATTTGCATGTGAGAATACTTTGAAATATAAAGATACTTAAATGGAGCACGGGTATCTAGCCAGCTTAAAAAGAGGCCAGTTGGTTTCCCTTCCAGCCGTGTTATGGGCAACCGGCAGGGGGTGCGGGGGCTTTCCTGGCGGAGCTGGGGGGTGGGACGTCTCTCACCTCGAGCTGGGCCTCCCATGCCTGGGCCCTCCTGCGACCCTGGTGACCAGGGCCGGCCTCGGTATCCCGGTATCTGTCGTGCCGTCGCGTGTGTTTCAACAGCTCGTCGTGCACGTGGGCGTGGACTCCTCCGCCAAGGCCATCTTCCTGGAGCAGTTCGGCAAGAACCGAGGCTACCAGGGCGCCGACCTCCAGGGCTTCCGGCCGGAGGGCGGTGTCTGCCTCCCGGGTGGCCCGGAAGTGATTGCGTCCGGCGTCAGCCTGAGGCCCGTGTGCCAGCGCGCTGCGGTCGACGGCGTCGAGGTGGCCTATTCGCGCGATGCGGGGAGGTAGGCTCTGTGGTGTCGGGTCGCTGAACAGGTAGGGGTGGGGGAAGGACCTCTGAAGTCCTCTAATCTAAGGGTCTGTCCTGTGCCATCCATTTGGGCACGTGGGCACGCCAGGTCACCCTACAGCCACTGCCCGCTGGTGCTGCCCTGCAGAGGGCACAGAGCTCACACCCCCGAGCCCACCCACCCCCAGTCTCCCAGCCCTTCTGTCAGCAGCCTTGGGTGCAGAGACAGAGAAGCATGAGAAGGCATTTTTTTAAAATCTATTTTTTTAATTAAATTCAGTTTTATTGAGATATAGTCACATACCATACAATCATCCATGGTGTACAGTCAACCATTCATAGTCCATCATACAGTTATGCATTTATCACCCCAATCTATTTTTGAACATTTTCCTTGTACCAGAAAGAATAAGAATAAAAAATAAAAGTAAAAAAGAACACTCAAATCATCCCCCCTCCTGCTCTATTTTTCATTTAGTTTTTGTCCCCATTTTTCTACTCATCCCTCCATACACTGGATAAAGGGAGTGTGAGCCACAAGGTTTTCACAATCACACTGTCACCCCTTGTAAGCTACATTGTTATAAAATCGTCTTCAAGAGTTAAGGCTACTGTGTTGGAGTTTGATAGTTCCAGGTATTTACTTCTAGCTACTCCAATACATTAAAAGCTAAAGGGAAGGCATATTTTGAAAGCCACTTGTATTTTGTGTATTTTTTTCTTTAACCCATGCTGTGGGTTAGCTTTGTTGATTTACCCTGGGATAGAGATGAATTTACCTCTTTCCAACACTGACCCCCAATAGGCAATTTCTCCTCTCCCCAACGAATGATTGAATGAACAATGAGTCAATAAACCAGAGAGGGATACATGGGATAAAGGTGTTTTGGACTCGTTGGCTGAAAAACTAGTCCTTTCCCTGACTGCGCCACTTGTTGGTCATGAGACCACAAGCCTTTCTCTTCCTGGCTCATTCCCAGCACCACATTCTTTCTGAAGCAGAACAACAAAACTTAGTCAAGTGACACCCCATCCCACCTCCCATTCCTTCCTCCCTCCGGATGCTTTGCTTATGTCCCACTGCCACTTCTGCCTACAGTTTAGGTTGACGGTAGAGCCTAGCCAGAGGAGTAATGTGGCATTTCATGTGGTTGCAGATATGTCTGCGATTACACCTACTACCTGTCTCTGCTCCATGGAAATGGGTGTGCAGTGCTCATCCACGTCCCTCCATTGTCACCTTGGCTCCCAGCCAGCCTGCTGGGAAAAGCCTTGCAAGTCCTCATCCAGGAGCTGCTGGAGGAGAATGGGAAAGCCGGAGCACCCAGGCTGGCTGGCAGAAAACTCAAGCCCTGTGCCCCAAGCCAAGGGGAAGCAACCGAGGCGCAGATCCTTCAGGGGAATTAAATGTTTCATGCCTGTGTGTAGAGTTCAACTATGCTCTGAGAGGCTTTTTAAAAAATTGCTTCCGAAACAGTTTACACAGAGAGAAAAAATCTAAATTAGCCCAGCAGAATCACAAAGCATTATTTTATTGTCCTAAGAAGGAAGAGCACTCTAAAAGGCAGTCATTTCACAAGGGATTAACTAGCTTCCGTTCTGGTTTTCACAACAATAAAATGAAATCCTAGTAATTTTTTTTTCTCCTAAAAGAAGACACAGTGGGCCTTTGTGATCCCGCCCAGATCGCTTGGACCACACAGCTGTTCTGGAGAGGCCTGTGTGGTGGGTGGATCCATCGCCTGACTGGCCCCAGGGAAATACTGGCGTAGCCACCCCTTGGGGTGCCCATTCATGGCCTCCAGGCCCCGGGCCCAGGTCCCATGGGAAGCTTTTGAGTCACTGGGTCTCTAGCGTGTTTTTTAGTTTTTCCATTTTTTTAAAAAACTCAGTTTTATTGAGATATATTCACATACCATACAATCATCCATGGTGTACAATCAGCTGTTCACAGTACCCTCTTATAGTTGTGCATTCATCACCCCAATCTATTTTTGAACATTTTTTACACCAGAAAGAATAAGAATAAAGACTAAAAGTAAAAAAGAACACCCAAGTCCTCCCTCCCTCCCACCCTATTTTTCATTTAGTTTTTGTCCCCATTTTTCTACTCATCCATCCATACACCAGATAAATGAAATGTGAGCCACAAAGTTTTCACAGTCACATTGTCACCCCTTATAAGCTACATTGTTATAAAATTGTCTTCAAGAGTCAAGGCTACTGTGTTGGATTTTGATAGTTTCAGGTGTTTACATCTAGCTTTTCCAATACATTAAAACCTAAAAAGGGTTATCTATATAGTGCGTAAGAATGCCCACCAGAGTGACCTCTCGACTCCATTTGAAATCTCTAAGTCACTGAAACTTTGTTTCATTTTGCAATCCCTTTTTTGGTCAAGAAAATGTTCTTATTGCCACAATGCCAGGGCCAAGCTCATTCTCGGGAGTCATATCCTGCGTTGCCAGAGAGATTTACACTCCTGGGAGTCAGGTCCCACGTAGCAGGGATGGCAGTGAGTTCACCTGCCCAGTTGGCTTAGTCTAGCCTTTGGTTTTAAAGCAAAGGTATATGTTTCAAGGCTGAGCTGAGCTGCTCTTCCATGGTCAGTATTTTCCCTAACTTTTTAGAAACAGAGTCCCCCCTTTTCATCTTTCATTTTGCCTCTGTGATACTGTGCTAGGCCTTGTGCCAAGCACCTCACAGCAAGTTTTTATTTGTCCAGTATTTTCTGGGGGCAAAATCCCATTGGGATCCCCCTTGAAAACAATTTTTGAGGAGGATGGGGTGAAGGTGGTTATGCTCTGGTAAATTTCTTGTTACTTCTGTGAGCTCACAACCATCATTTTCTTACTTAGTTACATTTTAAAAAGCATAACCATTTAGTGCACAGGTTCATGCACTGTAACAAAAAACATTTGCAATGGAAATTGCTCTGCTTGAGTTTGAATTTCTTTGCTTGGTCTCCAGCACAACTTGTGCATTTGGAATACATGTTATAGGACCCCCTTTGCAAATGAAACCAGGTCATTCAACATAAAACAGATCAAAGCTGCACTGTAGATCAGAGCCAGCAGGTGGGGTGGCATGGTGCTGGCCAGCATGCACAGGTGATGCCATATGGTTGATAGGCGTGGGGATCCTTCTGTATTTATAGGCAACCAGCTGCTGCTTGTAGGAATTGCTGCTCCTTCTAGACTGAACAGCACCCCCGCCACACACACACACACAACCTCCTCCTCCTAGCTCCTGTCCGAGGACATTGGAAAGCAGGGACCTCTGGAACCGAGCTGCAGTGTTCAGATTGCTTGGCTCCATGCCATACACATTTAAAAAAAATTAGATATTATTGGACTGAGAGTCCCAGAGCTCCACCTTGATGAATTTCCCCATTCATTCCCCACTCTGTGGGCTCTGAGGCTCCTCTAGGGAGAACCGCAAGAGGCCCCATTCACATCTTGGCCTGTGTAAATGGTGGCACCCCCTGGCACTGTGCAGTTGTACCTGCTCACATAGTCTATACCTCACAGTTCCAAGACAGTGTGAAAATGGCAAGCATAAGACTTGGTATTGGAAGCAAGGCTGGAGTCCCAAGTTGGTCATTTAATAGCTGGACATGTCTGTGTTTGCTCATCTACAAAACAGTAAAAATCCTTCCTTTGTAGGATTGTTGAACATTTGGTAAGGGAACAGACTCAAAAGTCCTTTAGTGATGATAGAACACTACAAAATGCACACCTTGCAGAGTGTAAGATGTGTAAATGGATCTGTGAGGGTAAATAAGGAACTACCCCTGCCGGGTCTGTGGTCTTAAGAGGTGCACTGCAAAGTGGGGAGAGGTGTCTAATGACTGTGAAGCCTGCATGTTCACAAGGAATTGTTGCACCTTCTAGGTGAACAGGGCAAGTGAAGGATGCAGCGTGGCAACCTGGAAGTGCAGCATCAACCTGTCCAGGAAAGCGGAGAGCCACACTGGTTTCCAGGTGCTCACCCTGCCAGCAGCCCAGAAATTCTGGCCTTAAAAAATGAACTTTCCTTTAGTCAACGATCATCTATCTAGTCAAGGACCCTGAGTGTCAGGTACCTGTGACAGTGGGGAGCAAAAATCCTGGGGTTCCAGGGGTCTCAAGGCCTTTTACTTTTAGGTCTAAATAAGGAGCCATGGCCTTGGATTTACTCCTACTGCCTACATTTTGCTGTTTCACCCTTCCTCTAATGTCCTGATTGTTAACGGAGCCTATTTCCCATCATTCTAGTTCAGTGAAATGATCAGCTTGTCCTCCAGATTAGTATCTATGCATCTTTGATCTGTTTCTAGAACTTCTACAGCTTGTTTCCTTTGAGCGTACATTTCCTAGCATAACCATTTCTCCTGGCAGAGATAATGATGCCTGGATTGTAGGGTCCATCGGGCAGGCAGAGATGGCTCATCACTGACTGGAAAACAACCATCTTCAAACACCTCCAGGATGCCACATCCTGCATTTGGCTTGTTCGGCTCGGCATGGAGTGCAGAGGGTATGTCTGCATACTGCACCCTCTGAGGTGCGACAGCTTTTAGGTACCAAAAGGGAAATGGAAATGTGAAGAGTTTAAGGCCTTTGCCTCAGAGCTACCTGGATCAAACCTGCCTGGCTGACTTTTGTCAGTGGAAGGTACAGGAAAATAGTCTACAAATCAGTCAAAAATGAAGTACAGATTTCAGTATTTTATGTATTCAAATTTTCTTCCCGCTGATTTAATGGAGTGAGAAACAGAATAGCTCTCCCATCTTCACCAGCAATTTGCATGCTGAGAAGTTTCGGCTGTCAGAAATCAGGCAAAGCCTTCGTACAGAACACTTCCAAGCGACATGTGTGAACACACGTGCCACACAAAGCCCAGCTTCTACCTAAGTGTGATGATTCTTCCACGTGGGGGTACAGGTAGGGGACAAAACCAGAGACCCAAAAGGCATACAGAATTCTTTTATTTAACTTAAACCATGTAGTACTTTACTAGAAAAAAGCAGAGTAAGAGAAACTAAAGTTGCCTTAGCTTCAGCCATTCAAAATAGACAAAGTTTCTTTTTTTCCCTCATAACGTAAAGAATCCAGAATATATCGCAATAACAGGAATAAATTCTTACAACAGAATATACAAAAACATTTTGAAATTTTTTTCATCTACTGATTTTTTTATATAAACACAGGATTTTTTAGGAATAATTTATACACAGTCATTTTATGTAACAAATTGGCCATGTTATTACCTCTTTTTTTAAACTTTTTTTTTAAAAAACTTTTTTTAAAGAAGAAACTCAGAAAATGCATTATTTGCGATGCATCCATTCCATCACGCCTTCTGGTTTGATTTTTGTCCCAGAGGTAGACAAACTCTGGCAATCTTCTCACCTCAACCTCACTGGCTTAGAAAGCAGACAGGTGTTTTCACCAGGCATTTATTCCACCTGTGGATGTGTCTACGCAACACCAAACATTAGAATGAAAAGGTAACTAAAAAAACCCAAATTGTTTCTGGACTTTTCTGCTATGTAGTGCATCCAGATGTTTCCAACGTTGGGAATTTTGTGGAGTTGTGTAGACACAGCAAATCATCCATCGAGGGCTAGAGGAAATGGAGTCAAGCTTTTTTTATTTTTTTAAATTTTGAGTAGCTTTTATTAAAAAGAACTTTTTTTTTTAAACTGGAAAAATGTATCTTCGGTGTCCCGCCTTAAATAAAAATAAATAGGGTCCCTTTCTCGTTATAATAAAGCATTGTGATATGAGGCAAGTATGCAAATAGCCTGGGTGCACCAGAGATACCACCTTTTGTGTGATAAATCTGTATGCTGTGATCATCATGAAAACCATCAGCTGTGCAATCAAGTCCTTCCATTTCTATGGCATAGCAAATAATTACAACAAGCAAACCAGCCAAGCCAGATGCTGAATAGTGCTGTGTGCAGGGCTGGGCTACAACACCTCTGCTGTTTCTGTGGCCAGTGAGGTTTTTTAGTCTGTTGAAGTAGCTACACTCCAAAGGGAAATGACCAGTAAAAGACGATCCCCTTCCCAACCAGAGGGTTCTGGAAGACCAAGATACTGAAGATACAGAACTACTTCTTAAATCATCATCCGTCCTTTGTTATAAACTAGGGCACAAAGCATGGGGAGAAGGAGGTGAACCACGGCTTGGGTCAGGGAAAGATCTTTTTTTTTTTTTTTTGGCATATTGTAAAGCTAGCTACTAAACAGGTGTCCTAAAAAAAAAGAATGGATCACAAACTCACATTTGCACACACAGAGAAGAAAAGTGTTTTTAAATTATTTTCGGCAATTATAAACTACAAACATTTTATAAAATTATTCTATGTTCTTACAAAAATGCAATGAAACATTTAATTAGTTCTTGTAAACCAGATCTTCGTCAACTGACTACCCGTAATCTACTGGACTTAAGAGCCCTATTGAAAACGCTAATGAGTGACTAAAACAATGTTTACCAAAAAGATGCGGACACACAAACGTGGACATAGAAATGAGTGATCATTATATTTTGCAGAAACAAAACAAAACCCTAAAGTCATGCCCCAGAACTGATGACTAACAAGTGCGATATAGCTCGCATTCTTGAACAATTTGACTTAACTCCTCAATAACAGTTTCCAAAATAGGATGTTAGGTTTATTTGTTGAAATCAAATGCCCACGATGACTGTTGAGCCTTGATGTGGTCTGATACCTTCAGAAACCATCAGTTCCAAACAGGGCCCATACCTCTTCCAAGCCCTGTACCCTTCTGCTTGCAATTCTTCTGTTCCCGTTATGCCACGATCCCTGTCCCAACGGCTTCCTACTGCCTGATCAGGCCACCATCCAGGAGCGTCCATCTGCTTTTTCTCCAAATGACTGCCTAGACTGATAAGCTGGAGGCCAAAATGCAACCATCTGGCCTGTCCATGGTCTGTATCTTCAGCATCTCTGGCAACAGGTTCAATCTAAAATAACATCCTCTCTTGAAGTTCTCATCTGTACCACCAACTACTTCAGAATGGAGTACGAAAGTTTGACTTTTTTCACTGGTTCTTAAGGAGTGGATCTCTGGTCCATAGCTCCGAACACTGCTTAGCCCAGGAAATGAAGACAGCTGACAAACACAAAGGTAACATTAACTAAAGAACAAACCCCAAACTTTAAATGCATTACAGGTACTACTGGAATGGGCCAAGGCATACCATGGAGTGTTACTGTCAACTGGAGGGCGCCATGGTTTTGGAAAGGAAGGGCTGTCAACACTGTCTGGCCACCCTGGGGGAACCCAGCAGTGACAGCTGAGGACCTTGGACCGAGCATCCTAGCCTTCTCTCTGATCTGAGCTCAGTGCCACCTTGCCATAGCAGTGGCCTGCAGCATCAGGTACAGCCACCTTCAGAGACAGGTGGCCTGCCAAGGAAGAGGCTTTGGTGGAACAAACTGGCCTAGAGTTTGGCATCATACTTGGCTTGTAAATCTGTTATTCCAACTGAAACACACCACTTTTTACCAAGCATTCTGCCATTTGGTAGTTCCACAATAACAGCTTTTCTAGTTGACTAAAGCCATTTTCCTACTGTTGAAATGTTTTTCAGAGTCATAAGAAACAGGCTGGAAGGAGAAGCCAGTGCTAGCCACGAACACTGTCTCGCACTCTCCGAGGAGGAAGCTCATCTCAACTGTGTGTCCCATGTCAGCATCCTGACATCACACAAAGGAGACCTGGGCTGGGCTGGATGCAGACAGCTGAAGTTCAACGGTATCTCCAGGATAAACGAGCTCCTGCTGCCTCCGGGAAGGGCTGTGTGTGATAACGTTTTAGTGCTCACATCAATTCAATGATGTGCCTCAGTGGTTCATGTTATCTCAAGCAGTGTGAGCTGCTGTCAGGAGGAGGCTGTGTGGAAAATGCCACAACTCAGATTTGCAAAATTATTTGGAGCATACAAAAGAGAAAAATCAAGAAGAGGTGGGAAAGGTAGCATAAAATTCAGCTAGAACTGTGAATAGATGATGCCTTGGTAAAGTCAAGATGGGTGGTTGGTCCAGTAAAATGACTGCACCATCACACAAGCAAAATTTTCTCTTTTATTTGTTTCTGAAGCATTTGTTACGATGGGCACTACACTCTTTAGTGTTTTCTTCCTACTTAAAGAAAAACCATCTACAGAGAACAAAAACAAAATGACACCAACAACTTGGACAGTATAAAACAAAACCCTTATAACCAGCTGAATGATCTGTAGAAATCCAGTTGTGGAAACCGGGAGGTTTGTGCAAAAGAGAGGAGAGGTCTCACTATTCCAAGGGGTCACCTACAGTGTGGAAGAAGAAAACCCTGATCAAACGATATTTCTCAATTATCTTACGATCCCAGGGGACGTGGGAAAGAAGGGTCGTGTTCTTGCAGGAGAGAAAATGCTCCTGAGCTTAACTGCAGGACTGGAATTTTCAAGGAGCCATCCATGCTTTGGAAAAGGCACCCACCATGTTTCCCAGATAAAATCACCAGTGCCTGTAAGAGCAGCTGCTGGAATCGAGGATCGCACCTTCCACCCCTGTGAGCAGCAGGATGACCGGACGGGAGGGCACAGCACCGCGGAGAGAAGGGTGGTTCAGCGCTGGCCACCAGCCCTTTCCATCCAGAGGGTTTGGTACATCTTTGTTTTCCCCTGGGGAGGAGGAGGTGAGGGTGAAGTTGAGAGAACCATCTGGAGAGGGAGAAGGGGCCTTTACTCCCCAGTACATTCTGTATAAATAGGCTGTTCCGTTAGGAACCTCTGTGATCTCAATCAGAAAGGTGGACAGGTGGGCGAGCTCTCAAATTGGGAACATGGCTGCACCGCAGAATTTAACCAGCGCAGCAGCCGTGGTGCAGGCCCCGGCTCAGGGCTGCACAAGTAGCAGCTGAGAGGAGGAAACCCCAGATGCTGCACGTCTGCATTGGGGATTCTCCCAGAGAGACTGCTTGCCACCCTCTGCACCCCTTCCTGTCCTCAAAACCTGGGGAACAACTGCTCTTTCAATGATGAAGTCTGTTCATCATTCAGTCTGCATAGCTTGTTTCAAAGACAGCCTGGGACAGCCACACGGCCTCCGTGCTGCATGCCACCATGGTCCCCTCCCAGCAGCCCGCTGCAGCCCGCTGGGCTGGGGAGGAGGGAAACCCTAATACCTCCAAAGCCAAGGTGGGAAAAAAAAGGAATGAAAAGCAATACAAAACGAGACATCTCAGAAAAAGGCAAGCCATTTGGAAATGAGCAGAGAAGAGTTAGCGTCGCTCTGACCCCGGAATGCAGACTGGCCTCTCCCGTGTCACCTGGTGTGTGTGGCCTGTGGTGTGGATGAGGTTACCAGTATCAACGGAGTATTGTCAGGTGCTGAGAAACGTGAGATGTATTCTTTTTTATATATACACATATAAAAAATAAGAGTGAGGTAGATAAATGTTTGGAAAAAAATCAAAACAACTGTCCTGTCTTACACACATACACACGCAAACCCTTTTCTCAGTATTTAAATTCATAATGGGGTGTCTCTACAGTGATTGAAACTGGTATCACAAAATAAATTAAAAGAAAACTACATATAATACCTTCTTTCTGAACTTTTTTCTTTTTTTTTAAGGGGGAAATCTATGGGGCAGAGGCTAGAGAAAATAGTGGGACTGAAACTACTGACAAGCAAAAAACCACTACAAACTTTCTTTTTTGTGTTTAATCTCCAGTCACGACTAGCAATCATCATATTTTCGATTTCTCCTTACTCATAATTTAAACATTTCCATCCAAGAAGCAACTCTTGTGCTGTCATCACTCTGGTGAGAAGTGCTAAAATCTAAACAAAACCAAACCCCCAGACCCCAAGGACTTGCATTCCTGGCCAAGGACAAGAGTGCGGCACTAGGGCGCTGGGTCTCTGGGAGCCAGCAGAAGGCACCCGGCCACGCTGGTGTCCGTCCTGCCCAACCTGGCCCTCGGCCAGCCGACCTGGAGGTGGGCTTACTAAGCCCTCTGAGGACGCCGGTCCTGGGCCAGCTCAGATCCCAGAGTCCAGCTCCCTGCCAGCACAGAGGGAGTCCCTTGGGATTTTCTGACTCTAAAAGGTAGGTCGGTCTGGCGAGGGTGGTGACGAGAGATCAGAGGAGCTAGCTGGCCCCTGCTCTGCTGCACCCTTGGACTCAGCAGCTTGTGTGGTTTTTTTTTGTTTGTTTTTTTTAATGGGATGGAAGGATTGAATATCCATTTTAAAAAAATAGCAACCCAAATGCCTAGTGTCTGCAGTGAAAACTGCTGTTGTACCCAAGAATTAAAAATATAGATATATATATTTATATGTGTCACAACCAAAACAAAGGCAAGGGAAAGAGAAGGTGAGACTCTTCAACAATGGTGAATAGAAACACTGAACGAGGATGTGCGAAATATTTAACCTTTTTTTCTGACCTGAGTTTGTATCATGTCTTGCACTGTAACAGACTCAATGCTGTGTGAAGGCAGGTGGAGGAAATGAGAGCGGCCGGCCAGGCCCGGGGCCCTCCGGGGGGTAGGCGTGTCTCCCTTCACCCCCTTCCCTCTTCAGCCTTGTGCCCACAGAGCCAATGGGTTAGAGAACAACTAATGGGGTGATGGGGGTGGGGAGGGGAGGATGTATTTATAAAAAGGCATCAAACAGTTCATGGCAAATTATGTTATAGAAGTTATCAGTTACTGGGAAAAGAGGAAGAAAGTCACACACTCTAGTACAAAGCATAAGAAGTTTCTTGGAGTGAGCAGAAAGGGAAGAAGGGTAGACCTGAAGGTTTTCATAGATTAAATCCACAAAGATAAAGAACAAAAAAATAGCAGCTTTTTTTTTCTGTACAGACGTATAGATGAATATCTGAACTGTAAAAAAGTTATAAAAGTGACATTAAAGACGATGTGTATGCAAATGTTTCATGGTCTAACATAGAACTGTAAGACCCATGAAGAAGTCCTAGTAACAGAGAAAATGTCAACAAAGCTTAGAATGCTTGAATCCATGTACTGCTTTTCTTCTTATTGTGGTGGTGGTGCCTGAATCTCTTTCCTTGCAAACCTGCATGATGGGTCGGGCTGAGTCCCTGGGAGTCCCTTCCCATTTGCGTCCTCGGGGGCGGGAGGGGGCTGGGGCAGAGGGGACTGGCACGTGGCTGGCCTTTGCTCAACGCCTGCATCCCAGGCTCCCGACAGGGCCCACTTTCTCCAGAATTCTTGAGCCAGCGGGTGGGAGTGGGGAAGTGGGGTAGGGAAGCTGGTTCAGCTTCTCCCCATTGTCACTGAGAGAAAGTCCCATTTTGTCCAGTTCCCCCAAATGATAATCTAGTCAAAAGCAATTAGATCTTTGTGAATGTGAGACTTCAAAAGAACACCAGTGAATGATCAGATGGCGTGCATCAGCAACATTTCTCTTAAATGGAGTAACTAAACACCATGCTCTCTCCATGCCTCTGGAAATAAGAAAATAAGTGCAGGGATCATGAGGGTGAAGGTTCAGGGTTTTGGCAAAATTTGGCAGCATTAAAATGGTAATGAACTTGGATGAGTGATGGCCCTTTCAAAATTTCATCTGTCCCTAGGAAGGTCAAAGATACAGTTAAAAAATCCAAGTCTCAACTGGCTGTTATAAAGACCTACAGTGTCAGACAGGTACTTAGGTATAACGTGGATCCCCCTGGACAGCTGTTTCCTGGATCTGATAAAAAGGGCTTTGCGGCTGGACTGGTGGCCAATATTTTTCCATTATGAAGCAGAGAAAGAGAAATGTGTTAGAGAGAGATGAGAAAGAGAGAGAGGGCAAAGGAGTGCGGAGAATCGATTCTCATGTGTTCTGCTGCTAATTAAGTGTTGTCATTAAGGTTCTTAAAGGCCCATGTCAGTTGAAGGGTTTGGTTAGGGAAATAAAAAGCTGCTTGCATATTGAAAAAAGGAACATCCCAAATGTGTTTACTGACGAGAAGCCGTCTCCCGTGGGCAGCAATGGCGGTTCTGAAGATCCACTGAGGTACAGAAGGCGTTTGAATATATTGTGACCCCCCCCCCCGCCACCGAATGTGCACACACATTACTGTTTGCACGGGATGCGGGGTCCGACGATCAGCAGGTCGAAGACTGGGGCAGAGGCAAGGCCCGCTCGTTCTTGCGTCCCCCGTTCATGTGCGCGTAAGGCTGTCTCTCATCGAAGCTGGCTCGGAGAACCAGCACGCCAGGGCCTGGGCCGTTCTCGGCCTTGTGTCCTGAGTGTCTGTCAGGCAGCGGCAGGGAGGACGAGGAGGCAGACGGGTCCAGGGGGACGCTCTCCATGTTCTCCGGTTCCAGGTCCAGCTCCTCGGGTTCGGGGGGCTTGTTCTCCTCGCTGTAGTAGAAGGAGACCTCCCGGAAGCCGGGCTCCAGCTCGTCTTTGATGCTACTGATGATCTCCAGGAAGGAAGGCCTCATCTTGGGGTTGTACTGCCAGCACATGCGCATCAGTTCAAACCTGAGGTGAAGACAGACAGAAGATGGGCCCAGACTGGAAGATGGCAAAGCCGCTCCCTGGGCCACCTGCTGTGGTTCCCTGCCTGATACGCATACAGCGAGAGCGCTGGAATTAGCTCTGCCACCTCTCGGCTAAGTCTCTGGCTCTCTATCCTGATGGCCCAAGTAGCCTCCAGCTTCTGCCTTACATTCATTCCGTCCCATTCACTTCACAGTGAGCCCAGCACCCACCAGAAATCCCATACTCTCACTTCCTGAGGAGGACAAGTCTCAGTTCACACAGAATCCACCATTACATGTATTATTTATGACAGTGTTAAGAAATAAAAATAACTAGCTCTCCCTTTGAAGCATCTCTTGCAGCCACTGATACAAATATTTCAAGAATCAGAATGTAGGAAACTCCAGGGTTCTCACTAACAAGACTAATGAGAGATCACAGCTTTCCTGACAGTGGTCTCTCTTTCAGTCCCACCTATACTATTTCTAAGCTTCCTTCTGGCCGCAGGGGTACCACCAGCAGAGAACTTGAGAAAGCAGGCATTATGAAGTGGCAAGGCTGCAAAACAGGAGTTCACAGTCCACGTTGCCTGTCTCGACACAGCCCCTGAGGGCTAAGGCTGCTGGCTGCACGCCCCCCATCACACAGCCCCAGGCCTCTCGCCCACTGATGCTAATAGTTAAAGAGTCCTAACGCAGACCTGAAGCCAGATTCCAACAAGCCAGCGATGGGGAACAGTGGGAAACAGTCCTCTACACATGCCAGCGACAGACAAGAGGCCAGAGCCCGAAGCCGGTGCTACGCCTCAGTCTCACCAGCCAGGCCAGGACGCACTCGGGCAGCTCACCTCTGGGCAGCCTCACAGGGGCACGTGGGCCAGCAGGGAGTCTTCCGGCCACGGGGCTGCGCCCCTCGTGAGAGCAGGAGGCCAAGCGTGGAAGAAGAGGGGAGGAGGCTGTTGAGAGTGTGGCCAGTGGCCCTGACCCAGGAGAGGCCTGGGCTTTGATGAGAGTTCTGAAGGGTTGTGAGAGGAAGGAAGTGTCTCATTAACCCAGAACGCAGAAAGACCAGCTAATCAGACTTTTGAGGCAAAAAGGAAGGTGAAGCAGCAAACATCCAGGCTGGCCACGGAGCACAGAGGAAGCTGTGGTTCCAGGGAGGGACTGGCCAGTGGCCCTCTCTTGTGTGAGCAGGAAACCAAAGAGCCTTCTTTTCCACCTCTGTTCTCAACAGGAAATTTTAATCTTTGTTTTGCTTTAAAAATTCTGGCCAAAGAGATACTTTTCAATAAAAATGGCCAAATGGAACAATACCCCATGTGCAGGAAACTCTAAGCACCCCAACTTGGCATCAAGGCTTCTGTCACACTGATCCCCTGACCACAAGACCTCCTGCTCACATTCCAAGGCGGGGAATGTGATGTGACAGAGAGGCTGTTGGGAATGGAAGCTGGCCTGGAAACAGACCAGACTCCCGTGGAAGACGCGGGGAGGGGCCAGGTACGGCCAAGGTGGAGGAGAACCTAACCCCAAGGGGACGTGGGGATGGGGATGAGCGAGATCCACCCAGAATTCCATGTTCTAAAGCAGGGGTTGGGCCAAGTCCATCTCACCGCCTGTTTTTGTATATCAACTTTTGGGGGGACAGAGCCAAAACAAATTTGTTTACATACCATCGATGACTGTTTTCTTGCCACCAGGGCCAAACAAGCAGCTGCAACAGAGACCCTATGGCCCGGCCCGTGAGCCTGAGATATTTACTCTCTGGCCCTTTACAGAAAAAGTTTGCTGGCCCCTTCTCTAGAGGTAAAATAAGTCAAAACGCAAAGGCTGACTAGTTTTATTTCCCTCCAACTACACTACCTGCACCTACACAACTGCTAGCAACAGGGATGGGAGCTGGTACTTCCTCTGTCAGGCAGGAAGTGCTTCGTGTGTGAACAACTTCAGTCCCCACAAATCTGTGAAGTGCATGCTATTATCACCCCCATTTTAGAGATGAGGAAACGAAGGCATCAAGAGATCAAACAATTTATCCAAGGTTACAAAACTAGTGAGGGCTGGAGCCTAACAACAACGTGGCTCCACTTCCTACACTTTGACTGCCATCTACCTCAGAAAATAAAACTTCTCTCGACATAAACAAGAAACCCTGAACCCACCAGGAGACCCTCCCTATCTAGGATGTCCACCTGGCAGCCACAGATCATAGTAGGGGTTTGCGCTGATCAGTCAGCAGCTAGTTTGTCATCGTCCCCTCTGGTCAGCTGGTAAACAAGCCTGCCTTCCCATACATGGCCCCCGCCCCCTTTGCTTCCTAAGAAAAAGGGTGAAAAACCATTTTGTTAAACGGGCCATAAATACATGAATTCCATCTCTATTGCTCTGCTGCGATTTCCTCTCTGGCTGACGGACTTAGCCCTGAATAGCTGCGCAGGCAGGGCCAAGACCACGCGATGTGCCCTGGCTCTGCGCCCCGGTGGCCAGGGGCACTGAGGAGATGCCCCCAGCAGGGCAGAGAGGCAGTGACATCAGCACAAACCAGCCATGTGACGCCGCCTTTAAACCATTCCAGATTCACGGCCCTTCCAGTGCTGCCCATAAAAGGAAGTTTTTTTTACTCTGTGGGATTCAAGACCTTGTTTATACTATCTCAAAAGAAAACTTTCCAGTAGACTCTGGAAGGATTTACAACCTGATAAAACTCTTTAAAAAAGCACACTTTTTACAACTAGTCAGCTCTGCTGAGCCGTGAGCCCTTTTGACAGAAGCGGTCTCTTACCAGATTGTTCCCTGGATTTGGGGGCACATGCACACGGTCTTTCACCCGGGGCAGGAACAAGCAGTCGAAGAACTCCTGCTCCAACTGTGAAGTGTCCTCATGTGAGACCTCTGTGACCTCAGGAGG
The DNA here is from genome assembly GCA_004027775.1 of Bradypus variegatus. Lineage (NCBI taxonomy): Eukaryota > Metazoa > Chordata > Mammalia > Pilosa > Bradypodidae > Bradypus > Bradypus variegatus. Next base: position 13,310 of record PVKY010000929.1, on the reverse strand, counting down.
CTGGTGATGGTCAGGGATATGTGGAAAGGACAACTGCACGCTGCCCCCCATCCAAAACACACAGCAGTGTCTCCATATTCACACACTGCTCGCCCTGTGCTCTCTGCTGCTGTGGTGAACTGGACAAGCTGTGCTCTGCATCACGACGTCTGCAAGGCGGGATGCACCCAGGAGGCTCAGGGTGAGAGCACTGCCACAGCCTCAGCCCAAGTGATGACACCCCCAGAACGAGACCTGATTCCAGAAAGGACCTGATGGGGCTGGGTGGGCTCTGCCCCCACAGCCTCCTGGCAGCTTGAACAGCTGGGGTCTTCTTCTAAACCACTTCTCAGCCAGTAATAGCAGCAGGCAGCAGAGCCTTCCCAACCAGTACTCTGCATCGCCCACTCTGGGCCGAGTGTTGGTCTGCAGGCCTGTTTCCCATGGGAAAGCCCATCCAAGGGCTCACTGGACAGAAATGGCCATTCCTGCCTGTTTGGACTCTACCCAATCACTCAATTCCTGCAGAACCAGCCAGGAATCCCAGCAACGTGGGGGTTTTAATCAGCCACAGGAGAAACCATGTTTTGAGAGCTGCAAAGACTATCAGATTCTTCCGAGTTTGCTTCAGGCTTGTCTATGAGCTGATGTCTCTTTGGGTTACAAAAAAAAAAAAACGCCACTCTTTCCTGAGCTCTGCATCCTGAGGACTTCCCTGGTGAGAGTCATGTGGCACTGTGGCAGTGTGACCAGAACAACTGGCTTCTCTGCAGAGTCTTAGTTAACACCTCAGCTCCAGCCCTTATCCCACAGCATTAAAGCCAGTTCTTTTTATGTCACCGCCAAACTTTGTGACAGCTGAGACCACTCCTTACTCATCTTCATGACTTTAGCAGTAAACATGTACCCATGAGGGCTCAACAGCACCTGTGGTGTCAGCGTCACGATCTGAGTATAAGAGAGGGTCAAGGATGGGCTTTGTCATCAGGTTAAATACTGGCTCTACCAGCAAACCACAGCCCAAAACTGACCTTACAATATGTGCTAAATTAATTCAAATTGAGTCATGGCACTGAAGCTCACAGATCTGAATACTCTGTGGCTTGGACTATGGAGCCTTTCATCTGAAGCCTGGACACTGGGACCTGGAGGGGACTCCCAGAGTAACCTGTGTCACTTGCAGCACCTCCCCTCCCTCCCCTCCCACGGTTCCCGAAGGGTCTCTGTTCAGTCCTCTGGGACTGCACAGCGGAAGCCGATTCTCTCCCACCTAAAACCCCAGCAGGTGATTCAGGCAACCCCCGCCGTGTCAGCAGTTTCCTCTGTCTGGGATAAACATAGTACATTCTTTCATTTCTTGTAACAAAAGAACCTTTCTTCCCCAGTACACTTCTTCCTTATCTACACTCATCAATAAATTCAGAAGGACAACATGGACACTCCCTATGAAACCACCTTGCCTCCTTTCATTTTGTTCTTTTCTTAGAAGGGAGGAAAATTTACCAAGGGGGTTCTGGATGGCAAAGCAGCAATGCCTCCTCAATTCATGGAATTCATTCAAGATCCAAGAGGAACCTCTCTGTGTAAGTTTCCTTGTCACGTTATGCTGGGAACAGGAAGTCCACTGCCTTTCCCATGGCAGGTGGGCTGCTTCCCAGACATATCAGATTAATAGTAAACCACCAGTCACCTGGGGGCAGATCAACATCAGAAAGCCCATGAGTTTCAGAGACAAAAGTTAATCCACTTCAAAAGAGAATGCATAAAGGTGATACCTCTTTCCCCACCATGCCCAAACCACAAGAACAAAACCCACACCTGCCTTCTCCAGCTGGCTCTCTGCTTGCTCCAACACCACAGGTCCTAGTATTAACCCCTGTTCTGGCTCTGTACACCTTTATGCAAATTCAGTGGGCACTGTCCTCACACTCCATTACTTATACATTGTCTCCCAGGAAGAGTTGGCCGGTAAGACAGCGGTCACCAGTGAGGGGAATGGGGGTGTGCCGCTGGCCTCCATGACCTCCACAGGTCCTCACCTCTGTCCTCCCTCCATTGGAACTGGGCTGACCATGTAAGCCATGGACAATGTGGGAACAATGGAGTTGGACTTCCCAGGCTAAGCCATCAAAGGCACCGGGGCTTCTGCTTGGTTCCTGGCTCTAGGACAGGGGTAGGCAAACAATGGGCCTGTAGGCCAAATCCTGTTATTGTAAGGCCTGTGAGCTAAGAATGACTTTTACATTTTTAAATGGTTGAACAAATATCAAAAGAAGAATAATACTTCGTGGCACATAAAAATTAGCTGAAATGCAAATCTCAGTATCCAAAATTAAAATTTCACTGGAGCCCAGCCATGCTCTTTTTGCTGCTTTGGAGCTATACCAGCAGAGTCTTGTAGTTGCAGCAGAGGCTACGTGGCCCTCAAAGCCCAAAATATTTACTATCTGGCCCTTCAGAGAGAAGGTTTGCCACCCCTGCTCTCAGGGACGCCAGGTGCCACGTCCTGAGGACACTCCAAGGGCACCATGGAGAGGTCTGCATGGAACTGAGGCACCCAGCCAGCCTCAGGCTGGTCACCCAGAGGGAAAGCTCACGACAGACTCCAAGCCAGAACCACTGGCTAATCTGTTTCCACATTTCTGAGCTTCAGAAATGCTGTGAAATTCATGTTGTTTTAAGTTATTACCATTTGAGGTAATTTGCTGCAATAAATAATAACAGGTGATGAGATGGAGAATTTCTATACTGGGCAAGATGATACACTTTTTAAGTGCCTTTTAAGTCTCTTCCAATGTTGGGTCCAGGTGTGCTAAAGAGGCAGTACTGGGAAGTCCCTTTGATGAGGGATACAGGAAATCTAGCACCCCTGGGCTTCATCCTCTAGGGGATGGAGCAGGCTTCAGCTGCACAAAGGTTCAGAAGCAGCAGCTAATGAAAATGAAGCCCAGGGCTGCTCTGCCAAGCCTCCCCCATCTGATGTACCATCCAACATCACAGCCAGAATGAGGAGAGCAAGGCCCACTACCTCGATGTGGTGCTCCCGGATTCTGTCTTGGTAGCAACCCTCAGAGGGCTTTAGAAAAATCCCAAACTGTAGTTTGTTAATGGGATACTGGTTTCTGCTTCCCAGACAGTAGTAGTCAGAATTCTAAGCTGGCCATGAAGCTTCCCACCCCGGGTTACACACCTTGGATAAACTGCCCCTCTTCACTGTGGCTGGGACTTGTGTACATGATGGGATTTCACTCCTATAATCAGTTAACTTTAAATTAATGCAAAGGGCGATTATCCTGTGTAGGTCTGACTTAACCGGGTTAAAAACAAAACAAAACAAACAAACTAGAAAAGCAGCAGAGTTGCTGTCCTGCTGCTGGCTTTGAATAATTAAGCTGCTGGGTGGTGAGGGCCTGTGGAGCAGGGAATATGTAGGGCCTCTAGGAGCTGACAGTCATCCCAGGCTGACACCCAGTAAGAAACCAGGACCTCAGTCCTAGAACAACAGCCAGGAAACATACTTGGCCGACAGCCTGAATAAGCTTAGAAGAGGACCCTGAGCCTCAGAGGAGATCACGGCCCCAGCTGACACCTTGGTTTCTGCCTGGTAAGATCCTGAGCAGAGGACCCAATACTTCTGTTTCCAACCCACGGAAACTGAGAGACCAAATGAGCAGAGCTTCCATGACTGCTGGGCTCAATTTCTCTTGTATCCATGCGACATGCACGTCGGATTCACATCTCTAAGCCATCCCACCGTGATGGAGCCCAGCACAAGCTGGTGCTCACTCAAGGTGCAGGGGATGAGCAGATGGAAAGACAGACAGGTGGGCGCATCTGTGTACCTCCTACGTACATATAAAAGGAGCCCAACAATTCCTCAGTGACATTTTCCAAAGTGAAGCAGACCCTGAGCTGCAAGGCACACCCAGAAAAGCCCTGCATTGAGGTGCAAGAGGCAGCTTAACGTCATGTTTACCTTTTAGGATCCAGAAGGGTCTCTGAACCCTGCCTTAACCTATGTGTCAAAAACCAGCTGTTTCTGGCCCACACCTGTCCTTCCCATGAGTGTCCCAATCACAGAACACCTCACACCCCCTCCTCAGACCTGTTCAAAGAAAGACAAGGCCCTTCCACCTTCGGCAGCTCTGCCCTCCGCCAAGCCCCAAATCAATACCGTGCCCTGAGAGCAGGGCGAGACCTCCTCCAACGAAAGGTCATTTCCTAAGAAGGAGGAGCAGCCAAGGCCCATGAGACATCAGGGACATGTTCTCATTCTCGGACAAATCACAGGAACCAAAAGTGTAAGATTTTCTCTTAACGTTAGTGATCTGCAGTGAAACTGCCCAGCACCTACTGTGGCATGTGTCCCAGGACGTGTGTGCAGAGAGGTCAGCTGAGCCACGCTGCAGCCCCCACTGGGCCCTGGGTGAAATGCCAGAGCACAGGCTATGTACACGGTTTATGACTTTGGTAAACACTTAACAGAAAAGAAACCTTGGTGGCAGGACCCCCAACTGCCAGTGGGAAGACGTCTGTGTGTTCCCTACCAGGAAGCTCTATGGGCACCAACATAGCCATCTGCTCAGGCCTGCAGAGGCTGCAGAGGCTCTCGCTTTGATGTAAGAGTAGTAAGTGCTGTGTTGTTGCCTTGTTTGTTTTTTTCAAACCTTGCATGGAGAGGATGAATAAGAAAGCCTTTGGTCAAATATGTCACTGAGACATTCAGTCTGAGAAATGATAGTGCAAACTGCAAATGAAATCCGAGGGATTTAAGAATAAAGGGCACAGCAAAGACGCAGTTTCCTCCAAACCTGGTCCCTCTTGTCAGGATAAACCCATCTAATCCCCTCCCAACCTGCACAGTCCCTACTGGGACCAGAGAGATTTGCTTCTAGAATGACCAATCTCATATGACCCAGGAAAACAGTTACTCGAGAAAGGAAATGAGAGAACATGGAGGGGTGAGGGGGAGTATACGTACAGCATGTCAGGGCAGTTGTCGGGCTTCTCCAGGAGGCCACCCTCCATGACGAAGCGCAGGACCTGCTCGTTGGACAGACCCTGGTACGGCTGCTCGGCCAGCGTGGCGATCTCCCAGAGGACCACCCCAAAGGACCTACAGGGAGGAAAGAAACGTGAGGAGCTTTGGAAGGGATGGAGAGAACTGCAGCCCTCCCTTCCCAGCATGCCTTCTGCCTTGGACATTATGGGGCCTGAGCACCAGGCTGAGGGTGGAGGAGCTGTCATTGGCTACGGCTACGAGCTTTTCCTGTCAAGTAAATACAGTCCCCCCTGGTACAGTTGAGGAAGCTGAAGTTCAGGGACTTTTTCCATCCTTTACACAGTTAGGAAGTGCCTCGTCTTTGATTTGAACCCAGGGCAGACTGAGTTCAGGGCCTAGCCCAGCCACTTAACCAGCAGGGCAGAGCTCCCCAAACATGCCCAAAAATGATAAATGCAGATATGTATACCCTGCCTGTTCATTGATTTAGTAGTCAAAAATGAAGCCTGGGGCCATCAAGCTGGGCTCCCCCAGGTGATTCTTATGATCAGACCATTCTGGGAACCATTACACAAGTAGTTCTCAATCTGGCTGCATATGAGAATCCTCTGGGGAACTTTTAGAAACTATGGAGGCCGGGACCCCCAGTAGAAGTTGTGATTTATCTGGTATGGGGTGGGGGCCTGGGCCTCAGAACATTGGAAAGCTCTCCAGGGATCTCCAGGTCCAGCGTAGCTGAGGGAGAAGATGGCGGCACTGAGTTCTAGAAGCTGCAGGCCTGTGAATGGGTCTGTCCCCATGCGAGGGAATCGGGGTAGGCTGCACTAGCTGGTGGGCACGGCCTCATGGACAACAAAGAATCCTGGAGCACAGAGTACGGCCCACAGAAGAAGGAGGGGGCAGCTGGGGAATAAAATCTCCAGACAGAACAGTGAGCAGTTCTGCCATACATGCAGTTGTTTTGCCTGTTGGTTTTGAAGATCAAACTACTAGAAAATTAAAATAAATAATGCACACTTTCAGACAGATAACGTTAAGGAAGGCAATGCTATGACCTGGAAAACAAACATGCTTTCCCATAGCAGATCCCCAGTCATTCACAAATTCCCCGTGGTCCATTAGCCTTTGTATTCAGTTCACTTCAACTGGCTAAAGCAGGCTGCTTGTGAGCAAGTGGCCTGCGGGGGCTTCCTACCTGATCCAACTTGGGCAAAGGATGCAAGAAACTCCACTGAAAAGATCCAGCGCAGGGTACTTCCCACCTGGAGCACTTGGGGTCTTGGCCCTGACCCATGCCTGGAGGGCCTCTGACCCTGTATCAGACCTTTCCGTTGGCTGCTTCGCTACTTTCCAGGAGCAAAAGGTTTTTGTACAAGTTGCTAGTAAAAGTAGATGTTAGGCATAGACAGAATCCTAGCAATCAAAGAGGACTGACTCACCCACCCAAGGTCCTTCTGAACTTTCAATGATCAAGAAATATCTTCATGAGACAAAAAAGGTCTAGAAAAGCTGAGGCCTGGGCAGAGGGAAGCAAGGTTTCTCCGTCGATTTGAGTGTTGGCACCGCTACACTCCCAAATCTGCCCAGTCACATAAGTAGCATGTCTGGGAGGCTGCAGCTCCCAATTGTCCAGGTCTGAAGCACGGGACGGTACGTGAAACAAGCTTTCTGCTATTTGTACTGATTTCAGGCCTGGTTTTGAGAAATAACCTGAGGATGTGGTGCCCCTCCCAGGTCCTTTTCCTTGGCTGTGCCCCTTCTTCCAAGCCTCTGCTTCGACCGGATGGCTCTCATGCTGACCCTTTCAGCCTTGACTGCTTTAGTTCAAGCTCCAAGTTACTTGGCTATCCAACAACTCAGCGTGTCTCAAATTGAACTCGGTCTCGTAAACCTGTGCTTCTTTCCTGCCTCCTGGACTCTCTATGCCCCTCTTCCACCTGAACAGTTGACCTGGGAGCACCCTTACCACCTGCCTTCCCTCGGCCTCCTCAGAGTCCCACCAAGACTTGCCTATTCAGGCTCAGGTTTGTCCAAAGGTCTCGTTCCTCCTTTCCATTGAACTAGTGCTTGCTTAATTCAGATGGTCCTGCTCTCCTGGCCTGTAGCAGTTCTCTTTTTTGGCTCCAACCTCTTACTCAATGCATCCTTACACTGCAGCTGTAGAAAGCTTAATAAAACACAGCTCTCGATCTCTCTCCTGCTCAGAAACTTTAAAAGTCTTTGCAGAAGGAGAGGCTAAGCCTACTTATAATTGTGCATAAGAGTCACCCCCCAGAGAGCCTCTTTGTTGCTCAGATGTGGCCCTCTCCCTCTAGCTAAGCCAAATCTGCAGGTGAACTCACTGCTCTCCCCGCTATGTGGGACATGACTCCCAGGGGTGTCAATCTCCCTGGCAACGTGGGACATGACTCCCGGGGATGAGCCTGGACCCAACATTGTGGGACTAAGAAAGCCCTCTGGACCAAAAGGGAGAAATGAAACAAAATGAAAGTTTCAGTGGCTAAGAGATTTCAAATGGAGTCGAGGTCATTCTGAAGGGCATTCTTATGCGTTGTATGGATATCCCTTTGTAGTTTTTAGTGTATTGGAATAGCTGGAAGGAAATACCAGAAACTTTTGAACTCAACCCAGTGGCCTTGATTCTTGAAGACAACTGGTATGACTATGTAGCTTACATGGTGTGACTGTGTGATGGTGAAAACCTTGTGGCTCACATTCCCTTTATCCATTGTATGGACAGATGAGTAGAAAACTGGGGACAAAAGGTAAATGAATAATAGGGGAGAATGGGTGTATGAGATGTTTTGGGTGTTCTTTTATGCTTTTATTTTTATTCTTTATTTTTTTGGAGTAATGAAAATGTTCAAAAATTGGTTGTGGTGATGAATGCACAACTATATGATGGTACTCGGAACAACTGATTGTACACTGTGGATTACTATATGGTATGTGAATATATCTCAATAAAACTGAAACTGAATTAAAAAAAAAAGTCTTTGCAGAGTCTGTAGAATTAGTCCAAAATCCCTAACACAATATCCAAGGCCTACTTGATTGCTTTTCAGCCTAACTCCCTTGAGGAAGTCTCACCCTCCTCCCCATGCAGCAAGTGCTCTCCACTGCACCATCTCACCCCCATCCCCAACCAGGAAGCCATCCTCGGTCCTCACGATTAATGCATCCAATCATATACAAGGTAATGGACTAGCTGGGCTCTCCACCAATGGCGCAGAGGTGAACTGGAAAGGCTTTTCCTGAGTGACTCTTCTGATGTCAATATCACCTGTCAATCAGGTCTCCTTGATGTTGGAGTATTTGGTTATCCCTAAGAGCTCAGCATGGCCAGTTGAATCCAACATTTTTCTGCACCAAGGAATGGAAGCCAAACCATCTATATCCAATACCAAGGTGCCTTTCTGGCATCACCAGGTGTCACAAGGAACCATCTAAACACCTACCAAGGTACTGCTAGAAGGGAAGGCAAAAATCCCTAAACAGACCTCATTTTCCAGATGGAAAAATCAAACCCCAGAGATGCCAGGCAATTGACTAAGGCCACGTGGCCAGGCAGAGGCACTGAGAAACATCCAACAGCTAAGCATTTTTCAAAGCAGGTATTTCACTGTGTGGCCTTGACTCTTAATGGCTTCAATATAAAATCCAATCTTGTAATTTGTGGACAGATTTAATCTTCAAACATCAGATAAATGCCTTTGTGTGAAGTCTTTTCTAATTATGAGCACCGACAACTTGGTTGAGTAACAGACAACTTGGGTTGAATCTCCCCTCAGTGCCAGGCATTAGGATTCAGTAACTACACTCTCCACACCAGGAACGGGGCATGTCAAGGTCCCACCCACCAGCAAATCGAAACCTGCCAAGCAATCCACATTCCCCATTGATGCTAACCAGCCACTAAAGAAGCAAGAAACTCTAAGGGGGTGCATCTAGCCCTGGATGTTTGTAACAGCGTGGAAAGCTTCTTAGTTAAGTCGGGCAATGAAGATATGCCCATAGGGTGATCCAGACACTCTGGAAGGGGACATGACTCCAAGCTGGGGGTCACAATTCCCCAGTCCTTGGCCTGGTACCCTCCATGCCTAGACACCTGTGTCTTCTAACCCAAACAAGTTGTTTGAGAGGGATGTGGTGCTACAAGAGAGAAGCAGGAGGGGCAACCACAGGGCCCCAGCCACAGTTGGCAAATCTGGAGATGTTCAGCCTAGGGAAGAGAACATTTCCTTAGATGACTCCAAGGCCTGCCCTGTCAGAAACAGAGCAAGCTGTGCAATTCTGCTACTGAGAGAAGACCCAGTGGGGTGTCACAGAGAGGCCGACATAAGCATAACATGGGAAAGATTTGCGAAGAACAAGGATGTCTTAATTAGGACATTTTTTTTTTGAGGGAGTGAACATGTAGTTGCTGCAAGTATCTGAGCAGAAGCTCAACAATCTCCTATTAAAGATGTTGTGGATGGGATTCGGGGGTTGGATTTGACCTTGGAGATACCTTACAATCCTAAGACTTTGTGGTCTCTTCTAAAACTCAGATAAATTTCTTGGTATTTCTTGTTAATTTTAACTATTTAGGAATGATTATTTTGTGCTGTTTAAGATCAATGATTTCCATGCCTTCAAGAGGGACAGCTTCGTTTTAGAGCCAGGGTGGCTGAGAAACCTTCCTATAACCCAATGTCCTGTCCCCCCCAACCTGTGTTATCTTCAAAGGCTATGTTTAAAACAAACAAACAAAAAGTGAAGACAAACAACAAAACAAAACAGAAAAAAACTTACAGTATTGTTATAGCACTGTCAATGCCTGAACATTTAATGGAATGCATATCAAATGCCTACGCTCGTTCGTGTATATTTTTTCTTACGGGTTCTTCATGGCTGTGTAGTCAAGTGGGAGGAAACTGGCACTGAACACCTGAGGTGCCTCTTTGTTGCCATTTGGAGCAATAGTTGCTAACTAGAATTGGAGTAAAATTAGCCTGCGGGATATTAACAACTCTAGTTTTATCTTCCTACCCTCTCTCTGTTTTTCCCTGGCACTCATAGTTTTTCTGTTTTATTGTACCGTAAGCTGACCTCGAAGCATTTGGAGGAATGAAGCCTAGAATAAATCGATGCGTGGACATACCCCAAGCTTGTTCTCTCCCTTGACATCTCTATCACCAAAAATGGTGCAGAGCACTTTGATTTGACAGTGAAAAGATAACTATCTCGGACAGGCTGATTGCAAAACAGATCTCATACTTGAGCTCAAGAAGCTATCATGCTTTGCTGGGTCAAATTCAAATGCTATTTCCAATTTGCACCTGTCTTCAAAATAAGATCCGAGGCCCTTGAACTGTGAAAGATTCATGAGGTTAAAAAAATGATGTTGGTCACTATTTAAATAGTTCCTCTATGTGGTCATCCAGCCAGTTGGAGTAAACAACTACCATTTCTGGACCACATCAGCAATGGGATCTCTTGAGAGGCAAGCCAAGAAACAAGTTGACATTCTAGAAGGTAGATGTGCCAGGGCCTCAGCTTGCCAAGAACCTTAGCTCTGTTTCAGAACCTGACCGTCTGTCCATGAAGTTGCTGAGGAATGGCAAATCACAATACTATTGATGGTCCTCCACCACTCCTCAGCTGATGGGCTTCCACTCCAGGACATTTTGATTATGAAAATTTTGCTTTCCATACCATCCCTGGGTCAGCATTGATTGATGCCCATTGAATGAGGACAAACAACAGATGGGACTGACAGGAAAACACAATCCAGACTCAGAGGCTTTGGATCTAAATAAAAGACATATTTGTGATCTGAAGGTTACATTACAGGAGGCAGCAGTACCCACGTAATATCTACAGAGAAAGAGGAAAAGAAAGAGAAGGCAGGCAGGGTGGAGAAGCTGAGAGAAGTGAAAGTTTCTGGCGTGCCCTGTCTTCCTGGGGGGCACAATCTAGTGTTCTGTTTCAATGGCTTCCAGCCCCTGGGTGAGCAGAAATGATATCTGCTGTCCTTCTGTCCTTAGTATGACCACTCCAAAGAGGAAAGAGTGTGGCCCACATAAGACTTAGCGGGAAATGGGGTGACGATGATGGGAGATTGGGAGAAAAGTAAAGCCCTTGTGACTGGGCCAGTGGGATTTGTGGAGGCTGGAGGCCTACGGGCTGGCATTACGGTAAAAGTCTCTCATTACCAGACATCAGAATGAGTGGTGAAGACACCATCCTTGAGGGACTCCGGAGACATCCAACGCACAGGCAGCAGGCCCTTCCCTCCTTTCCGGTAATAGTCCGTTTCGTAGATATCTCTCGTCATACCGAAATCTGTAGGGTGGAGAGAAGGCAAGAGAGTTAGGCTGTTTGAGCAGCAATCGGGGCGGAGCAGAGATGCACCCTCACTGCTCCGTGTTAAGGAGGCCGTGGGTTCACATCTGCAGTTTCATAAGGCAGAAATAGTAAGGAATGATCAGTCACATGACAAGCAAACACCAAGAAGTCCCCCAGCTTTTAAGTACATTTATCATTTGATTCCTTTAAAAAGTCAATTCCCTTAGTGCATTTAAAAGGAAGGCAGTTTGCAAATAGGGAGTCCCACAATTTGCCAAGGAAACATATTGTATAGACCAAGGGTGCGTTCTACCTGGCTTTAAATACACGAGTGTGTAGACTCTTATTCTCTTGGTAGCAATGCCCTTGTTTCCAGAGGAAAGAAAGTAATTTCGCTGCTTAATATGGGGGAAAATCCTGAGAGTTAACGACTCATGATGAAAAAGTTTCCAGAGTAAGATGCATAACGGATGCCACTTAGTGGCCCCTGAACCTATTTATTCAATGATGTTTTTCAACATAATAGTCCCACACTTTTTTGAAAATTTCTTCCATTTTCCAGGTCTCTAGAAGATGTCATATAATTGTGTTTGATGGCAGGCTTGCTTTATAATCCTAAATTATTTCTGCTTTGCCAAATTTTGATTTTCCACTCAATCATACAACCCTTTCTTACGTGGACTCTACCATTTTCCTTGCCAGGAGAAAGGGTTACTAAACTTTTAAAAATGTTTATTCACATCTCTTAACTATGCCACAAAGAGGTAGTGAGGCTACAAAGAAAACACAGAATTCCTTGGATGTTAATCAACGTAATTTACTTATATTATGCTGAAGACCATCAAATTGCTTCCAGTAAAATTTGCTCATCTTATTTGTAATCCATGAAACACTGAACATCGGAAAAACATCACTGAACCCTAGGGAAGAATAATTATGAACTGCTAAAGTCTTACCTCTGAATTAATCCAGTGGCACACAAATTAGAGGATCTGACTTTACTTGCACACACACATGCACACACAAAATCCAAGGAAAAAAAAAGTTTCCTCCTAAACACAAAGAAAATTTTAAAGTTCTAGGAAAAAAACCCCAAACATTTAACAAAGAAAACATCACTATAAATATGCCACATCGTTGAATAGCAAATACAATCCTTGCTGATTTGGACTTAGAATAGCAGGTGATACAAAAATGTGTCTCTGCCGTGCCCTCAAGCATGCAGGCCTAGAAGAGCCAGACACATGCTCGTACCCTGAACGAGTGACTGCTGATGGTGAGTGACATGTGCTGGATGACACAGCTCCCTTTCCACCCTTCTAGCTCCTACAAATGAAAAACAGAAGCATCCCCCCTACTTGGGGAGCCATTCTGGAAGGGATACTCATTGTTCACTAAAGTTCCAAAACATTTCATTCAAAAATTATTGCTAAGGGGAAGTGAATGCTTCCAGAACAAACAGCTCAGGAGCCAGGAAAAGAGATTAATTGTAAAGAATTTCATTAGGATGTACCGTTCTCACTACAACCTCTCAGAACAAAATATATTTCAGAACCATATCATATCAGTGTGGGGAGAGGAGAACCCTGGTAAAAGCAGGTGGTTTCCTGAGCAGCCCCAGTGTTGGTCTATGGTTTGATTAGGCAAATTAAAAGACCAAAGTGACACCACACACCTAGAGGCTGAAATGAATTTTGAACCAATGATCTGGAATGCAATCCAAGCCCCTTACTGGGGTTGGAGTGGGAGGCAGGAACCAGCTGTCTCAGCAGCAGGCTGGGCAACCAACATAGGAAAAATGCTAGGACACCTTGAGGTATGCCATCCCAGGCATGGGGCTCCGTTGGCAGCCGTCTGCCCTCTCCTGAGGGGCCATCACACTGGTGCCCATCACCACTCCTGCTCTGTGCAGGGGCTCCACCCCCAGGGCACCTCACTTCTTAGAAAACTCAGGTGACCCCTGGCTGGGGACAATGCACCTCATAAGCTGGGAAAATTG
>PVKY010000928.1:12980-37788 GCA_004027775.1 Bradypus variegatus | reverse complement strand
AGGCTGGGCCTCTGGGGGTTGGGGTGAGGCGGCCTAGTTGGGGGTTGGGTTAGGCCTGGGTGGGAGTGAGATTGAGCCTGGGGGGGTGGGTCAGGCTGGCTTGGGTGGGGGTGAGGTTGGCGTGCTCAGGGCCTCCGTCCCCAGCCATAGAGGGCCAAGTCCCAGGACAGCAGGATGTCAGCGAAGGTCAGCAGAGGTGAAGCGCAGTGCGTGGCGGCAACGTACAGGACTGGCGAGGCGAGGGGCAGACTGCAGGCGCGGGACTTGCGTTTCGACCCCTCTATTCCCACCCCTGCCTGGGGGCCCCATTTCCATCTGACGTCTCCTCTCATAGAAGGGGCGACTTGGGCTGGGGGAGACATCTTGGCCCTCCAGGCCTCCCTCATTCTCCTTCCTGATGGACGGCACTGCCCATGTGTCCTCATAGCACCTCAGCAGGTGGCTTGGCTCCCGTCCCCTCCCCTGGGGCTGCAGGTGGGGGGAGGCAGGACCACCTTCCAGCTGAGACCCCAGGGCACAAAGACATGCTCTCAGGCCACCTGTGGCCACCTGTGGGCATGGGCGCCTGCCCAGCCATGGGAGAGGGGTTTGGGGTCTGTCTGCACTTCCTCAGCAGGAACCCAGACGACGCCCAGCCCCCTGCACCCCTGAGAGCTGGGAGTGCTGGGGGTTTTGGTGGGCACATGGCAAGGCAACCAGGGCCTCGAGCGGAACATGCTGAGTGGTGGTGGACATGCCACACAGACCACAGGCCTACGGGCCACAAAGATGAGAGGCCAAAGAACGCCTGAGCCAGGGGCAGCTCCTCCCAGGATGGCCACCCCCTTCCCAAGTTAACCAGCTTCCACTGGGGCAGCAGCCCGGGCAGGGTCAGGACGGAGACGTGTTTGGTGTCCAGTGGGGCTGGAATGGGGAGCGACACCACAAGAAGCCAGGGCCGCGGAGGTGGAGGGGTCCTAGAACGCAGGAGTGGGGTGGGGGTGTCTGCAAGGTGGGGACATGGATGTACTCAGGGGAACATGTGTGTGCTCAGTGAAACATGGGGTGCTGGCAGGAACGTGTGTGGTCGTGGGAACACGTCTGTGCTCGGGGGAGCACATGGTGCTGGCAGGAAAACGTGTGTAAGGGTGGGAGCACGTGGTGCTGGCGTATGGTTGAGCAGGGGAACCTCTAGGGCAGGAAAGCGGCCTCAGGGGGTGGGGGGACCCTGTTTGCCAAAAGCGCCTGTGCCTCCATCTGGGCCCTCCAGGGAGGTCAGAGACCCTGGCCGCCCCCCACCAGTTCTCAGCCTGGCCTGGAGCACCCACTGGTCCACTGATGTCCTCTGCTTGGGGCTGGAAGCTGCTGCGCCAAGGTCCCTGGAGAGCCTGGCTCCAACTTGGGCGGGCTGAGCCTCTGAGCCCAAGATAAACGCCCAGCATCACTGGGTGCAGGTGTCCCTTAGCCAGCACCCCCCCAGCTGCTGACCGTGCCAGGAACGCCGCAGGGACACTGGCCACAGGAGGCACCAGGCAGGACAGACGAGCCGGAGGCGCCGGCCATCCTCCCTGACCACCGGACATGACTGCCTGAGGAGCCGGAACACCACCGCCCAGACGGCACGGGGCCCACCCCAGGGAACCTGACCCAAATGAGGCGAGGCGCTGAGTCCTGAAAGCTGCATTAGGAACAGAAGGGCAACTGGGAGCCAATGAACAGATTGGCAGCAGAGGGGGCTCAGATCCCCTAAGGACCTGGAGGAGAGCACCTGGGCCTTGGGCCCTCCCCAGATGGGAGGTTCTGACTCAGAAGTTGCAGAACACGGGTGGCTCGGAGCACATGCGAATCAGGCAAATTGAGCACAGCTGGGCTGAGCCTCCCCCGCTCCGCCCCAGCCTGGATCTGCCCCGATGGACCATGAAGGGGCAAACACACGGTGCTGCGGGAACACGTGTGGTCTCTGAGCACCCAGCCCCAGGGCAGGCCAGAGGCAGGAAGCGGTTGGGAGGCTGTGTCCTGGCGCCAGAAAGGGCCCCCTTCTCGGACATCTGGGTGCTGGTGCACCCCACAAGTAGGGTGAGAAGAGGGTGGGCAGCCCAGGGGGCACAGCAGGAGTAAGAGTGGGGGGTAGGGTGGGGCCTGTGGAGAATAAGAGGACCCTGGGCCTTTGAAGCGGAAGGACCTTTGAAGGGGCGGAAGCTGGCATTCTGAGGACACTTGGGGGCTCTGGCACCCACGCGGGCCAGGTGGGCTGATGGGGAAGCCTGTAGTGTTTGCAAACTTGCTGTGAGCAGGTGTGGGCTCAGGCTCCCAGCCACCCCACGCTCCCCGAGGGCAGGAAACCCAGCTGGGGGCTGGAGAGCCGGCCTGGCATCCCTGCCCTCCTGGGGTGGCGGGTGCTTCTGACTGTCCCAGACCCTCTGCTGTCCTCCCCATGTGTGCCTGGCTGACCTCCACCCCCACCCAAGGGGCTTCCTGTGTGGAGGGGAGGGGGCTCCACTGGGCGTGCAGGGGTGCGAGGGGACCCCCGTGGGCCCAGGCTGGAAGGCTGCAGTGCTGTGAAGGGGGTGGTCAGCTTTCCCTGGGGCCCACCCCAGAAGCTGGGGCAATGGAGGCGGCGGGGACGGGGGTTCTGAGCGGGTCTGGGGAAGCCGGTGAGCAGCCCCTGGTGAGAGGAAGACACTAAGCTGCCGCTTGAAGGGTTGGAGGGGAGAAGTCCCCGGGGGAACTCCAGGGAGAGGAGCAAAGGCCCCGGGGCAGGCAGGGCATTGGCTCTTGGAGACGCGCACGGGGAGGGTAGGTGCGGGAGCCGTGGAGGTGAGCACAGGCGGGGGAGCCGTCAGCAGTGAGGGCAGCGCTGCAGGGCACAGAGGCCCCTGAGAGCCTGGGGCTGGTGCCCCGAATGAAATAGGGTCACTGGAGTGCTTGGACAGAGGAAGGGCAGTGGGACTTCGTTTTAGGAAGGTCAAAATGAGCGGGGTGCGCCCCTGAGACCCTGCCTGGCCAGTGGCCGCCCCTCCCCATGCCGGAGCCTCCCGGGCTGATTTCTAGGCCCCAGGCTGACCACACGGTGGGCACTGAGGACCAAAGTCCCACAGTGTCAGGTTCGGGTGGGGGCCTCACTAGGCACCCACCTCCACAGGTGGGAAGGGGCACCCCTACAGCTCTGACCAGCCCCCCACATCCTGCACACACAGGTGGGTGCTGGAGGAACCTGTCCAGATGTTGGGAGACTCCAGGGCTGGACAAACTGGTTTCATCAACAGAGTGTCCTGCTGAGCAAAGGACACAGGCAATGCACAGGCAGATGGACAGACAGTCCCACAGGCACACCTGCGGCCATGAGCCCAGGCCCCGGGAGACTGTTGGCTGCCAGCCCCTGTCCCCGAGGGGCCCCTCTCAGCACTGCATGAGCAGCTCAGGGCCCTCTGACAGCTCTCTGTTCCGTGTCCCTCTGTCTCTCTGTCCCTCCCTTTGGCCTCTGCCTGTCTGTCTGTCCCCTGCCCCCAGCACCGGGCTCAGCAGCCCCTGCTCACCCCTTGGTGGTGCACCCCTGGCTGTGGCTTCTCACACTGCCATGAAGCTGCGATGCCGTGGTTGCTGTCCTGCAAGGTGGGCATCTGCGGGCCCTTCGGGGACCATATGGGGCCGGAGGCGCGCTCCGCGGCGGCCAGACGCAGATGGTCCTCTGGTGAGTGGGGCTGCATGGACCTGTGCCCTCCACGGCCTCCCGCAGCCCCCGGCGCTCCCCAGGGGGGCAGGGGCAGGAGGCGGTACATCAGGCGGGAGGGAGGGACCCACTGGTCCGGGGCTGAGCCGGTAAGCCCAGCCCCTTGGCACCCCAAGTGGAACCGTGGCCCCCAGAGCCCAGGGACGGGACGTTGGGATAAGAGGCAGGAAGGAGCCCTGGCAGCAGCCACCCCGCAACCCCGCGACCCAGCCGGGGTGTCTCTACACTCTGCCCGGCCCCAGCAGGGCCCAGAGGCGAGGCCGGCACAGCTGCCCCCGTTGCCCACACCCGGGGCATCTCGACCCCCCGCCTTGGCCTCCCAGTCACCCCTCCTCGCTCCCTGGGGACTTGGCCTACCCTTCCACCCCACAGCCGAGTGGGGGACCTGTGAATGGAGGGGACCAAGCTCCCAGAGGGCCAGACCCCACGAGGTCCATCAAGGCAGATGGTGCGGGGAGCCCACCGTAGCGCGCGGCCCTCGGACCCCCTGGGAGGGTCGGGCCTCCCCCATCCCACTCACCTTGTCCTGGACACCCCTCCTGCTCCCCACCTCCCCACCTGGTCCTGGGCCCCCCACCCCCAGGCGCCCCTCCTCCCCACCCACCTTGTCACGGATGCCCTGTCTCATGACCTCGCGCTCCGCCTCCATCTTGGCGTACTTGGCTTTGCGCTCCTCCTCCTCCTGCCGCAGAGCCTCCTGGCGCTCCTCCTCTTTCTTGGCCGCATCAGGGTCCTTCTCCTCGTCACCCCCCAGCATCTTCCCCATGTCCTTGGTGGCCCCTGGGACAGGAAGGAGTTGGGTCAGGGACAGCCCCTCCAGTTGGGGTAAGGACAGCCTGTCCTGCGCTATGGGGTGGGGTCTCCTCCAGGGGTCGTGAGAGGGCACTGCCTGTCCTTACAGGGAAAGAAGGGCGGGCGGGAGGGGACAATCCCTAACCCCCTCACCCCATACCTGCAGGGCCCTTCTGCCCTGGATCAGCCGTTCTCTATTCCATCAAGGGGTGATAGGCATTTTGTGTTTGTTAGGTGTGGGAGGATGTGCAAATGTGCAGGAGATGATTTGTAGGATAAGTGTGGTTGTGCATGTGTGGTTTGTGTGTAACAGTTGTGTGTGGGCAGATTTTGTGTGCATAATTTGCATGTGTGTGGTTGCATGTGTGCAGTTTCATGTGTGTGGTGTATGGTTGCATGAGTGTGGTTTCATGTTGCAGTTAGCATGTGTGGAGTTGCATTGTGTGGTTGTGGGGGGTTGCATGTTTGTCGTTTCTGTGTGTGGAGTTTGCATATGTGTGGTTTGCATATGAACAGTTTGCCTGTGTGCAGTTTGCATGTGTGTATGTGGTTACATGGGTGTGGTTTGCATGTGTATGGTTGTATGTGTTGTGTATGTGGTTGCATTTGTGTAGCTTGCATGTGTGTGGTTTGTGCATATGTGGTTGCATGTGTGTGCTTTGCACATGTGTGGTTTGTATGTGTACGGTTGCATGTGTGTTGTTTTTGTACGTGGTTGCATGTGTGTGGTTTGTGTGTGTGTGGTTTGTATGTGGCTGCATGTGTGTGCATTGCACATTGTGGTTTCCATGTGTACAGTTGCATGTGTGTTCGTGTACATGGTTGCATGTGTGTGATCATGTGTGCGGTTGTGTTTGTGGTTGTACGTGCATCTATGTGTCTGTGTCCACTCCTGGGGAGGCTGGTGTGCGTCTTCTGTGAGTCCCCGCGTCCAGCACAGGGCCAGCCTCCCGAGACGGTGAGGCAGAGGCCCGAGGTCGGCCTGAGGAGCAGGCAGGGGGCGAGCCTGGTGGCAGGTCAGCCAAGACCCTGCTGCTGGGGGCTGACGGGGGGGGCGGGCAGTGGCCCCTGGCCCAGCATCGCTGGCACCAAGCCCCTAATCTCCCAGCCGCGCCACCCACTACTTTTCTCATGAGCTCCTGATTCACAGGCCCCACAAACGCCTCCCTGCACACCCTCTGCGACTTGCAGAGACGGTAATCACAGCCTTGGGCGCGGCAGGAGCAAGCCCTGGCCCCTCACGCTCCAAGGAGCAGAGCAGCCTCGGCTGTGCCCAGGCACACGGCCGTCGCTGGCACGGAGGGGGCACAGTCGGTCAGTGCTGCGGCTCTGCCAGGTGTCAGCCAGGGAGCGGCCAGCCGGCAGGTCACCGGCTTGGGTGAGGCTGGGGGGGGCGGCTCTCTGGGCATCGGGGGCTGGCTGGGCCAGGCCTGTGCTGCCCAGGTCCCCCAGACACCTCCTCCCCACCCAAGCACACCCAGCTCAGCCAGCGGGGCACAGCAGCCACCCCATTCCCGATTCACCGCTGCAGGATCCTCCTTGCAGGCAGCAACCGGCAGCCACCCTGTCCTGTCCCAGGGGTCTCACCCCACCCTGAGGGTCCCGACTCTGCCTCTGAGCCCTTGGTGCCAGGCCGCATAAGGACTTTCCGAGGGACTCGGAGAGGGTGGCTGAGCCCACGCCTCAGTCACATGTCCGAGGACAAATGCACACACAGGCCCCTGTGTAAGTCTGTGCGCTTACCCCACCGCCCTCCTCCACCCGTACCCCAAAGTGCCACCCTGGCTTGGGGTCCTGGCTCTGCCATCCCCATCAGTCTGGGTTCGGCGACTCCGTGTGCTAATTCTCTGTCCTGTGTTGTTTGCCCTCTTGGTACTACCGTCGCTACTCCGTACTGCACAGCTCCCCGCGATCCTGAGCCCGGGGAGGCTCCCCCTCCTGCTCGCGTCTGGGCCCAGTGCTGCCTTCGCAGGTCCTCGGAGTGGCCGCCCCTGCCCGCCAGCTGGCGCTGGGAAGAGGACGACTATTTTGTTGATCACCCTGGGCTGAAACCTGGGTGTTCCTGGGGCCCGGCCCATACCACGTGGGCTGCCCCACCCCAACGTGCTTCCCCTCCCAGATGTCCCGGCTGCCTGAAACTGCCATGGGGGTGTGGGGTGTGGCCAGCTTGTCACCATCGTCACCGTGGGGACTGGGAACTGGCCTGCACCAGGTACTTGGCCAATGGCACAGATGCACCTTCAACAGAAAACTGAGGGCCTCAGGGTTGGTTTGTCACCACATCTGCAAAATTTTGCAAAGCAGCTTTCAGGCCAATGACTTAGGGGAAACTGGGTCATAAAGTCACTTATAGATTTCTTCTAACAGTTCCCCAGAAAATTAGGCAGGAATCCCTCTTCCTCCTGGTGCTGCCTCTTGGCAGTTGTGGGGGGCAGGCACGGACCAGCCCCGGCATTCCCAGGGAGCAGTTACCACCTTCCCAACAGCTCGGCAGCCTGTTGGCAATCCACAGTGTGAGGGGACTACATTTGTGCAAATCTCTTACCCCCAAAGAGACAGGCTAATTCATACTAAAGTGAGAGTAGCCAGCTCTCTCTCCCTTCTGGAAGTACTGGTATCTAAAAGAGGATGTGCCCGGGTCCCTCTCCTGAGAGGGCAAGAGTGCGGGGAGGCTGGGGCGGGGCTGGGTGGCCACCCTGACTTGTGGGCCCCCTCCAACCATTCTGTGGGCTACAGGCCTAGTGTTTGAAACAAGCACTTATTGAGCACCCACTGTGTGCTGATGTGGCTACTTTGGAGGGTAGTTGCCTGGGTGCTGCTGCCTCTTGTCTCCACCTGGGGTCTGGGGGGTCCACTGGGCTGAAGCGGCCGCAGGGAGGACCTTTACGGCAGGACGGTCCAGATGGGCTGTGGGGCTCTGGAGGCTGAATGTCGCCCTGTACCCTCCAGAGGTGAGAGGCTCTGCCTGGGTGTGGATTGGCGCTCACGGGCAGGCCGGAGGCGCTATCCCAGCGCAAAGCCCGTCGGTGTTCGGACGGGCGGTTCTTAGGCCGCGCAGAGGCGAGCTGGGCAGGCCCCGCACTCGACCCGCGCCCAGGGGCCCTGCCTGGCCGGGAGTCGGAAGGCGCGGCCGGGGCGGCGGCTGACACTGCGGGAAACTTGTTCCTGGCACATAAACCCGAAAATGCCATTTGCGCTCCTGGCACGGGCGCAGGAGCCCTCGGGCTGGCGCGGCTGTGGCGCCCCAGGGTCCGGGCGCGGCGGCGGGGTGGGGTGGCGGCGGCGGCTCGGGCAGCCCCTGGGGGTCTCCGGGCCGCGCCCCTGCCCCCCTCCGGGGGCCGGGACTGTCCCCCTCGCCGGATGCCTTCTCGTCCGTACCCCTGGGTGGGAGGCGCTCTCGCCACCCCGTTTACCGCTGTGGAAACTGACCCTCCTGCTCGGGACAGCGGCGTCAAAACCAGGATCTGGGGTTCCAGCAGTCGGGGTGCACCTGGCCTCGCCAGTTCGGGGCCCCCGCCCCTCCCTCGGTTCTCGGAACCTCGGCATCCCCCCGCGAGGCGATGCAGCCCGGAGCGCGCCCACCTCCCGAGGTCCAGGACGGGGACATTCGGGCGACGCGGGCGAGCCTCACCCTCGCTGTGTAGCACCGACATCCGGCCGCTCCCCGCTCCTGGCACCGGCAGACAAAGAGCTGGATGGGGTGCACACGACTCCAGCTCCCTTTTAGGCTCGAGGTAGGAGGCGGCCGGTGGGGGAGGGCAGGTTAATGTAGCAGCCCCGGGGGTGCCCGGAAGGGGACGGCGGCCCCCAGCCCCGAGGGCGCAGCCCCAGCCACCAGGGAGAGTGCGCCCCGCCCGCCGGACCCCGAGCCTCACCCCCACATTGCGCAGCGCCCCTCAAGCTGCCCCGCAGGCTCAGCCCCACCCCGCCTCCAAGTGGCACGGTGCGTTTATCAGCGCGGAAAAATCCGCCTTAGCCGACGCGATTGACCAAACCACCGAGTGTACACCCACGTCACCACTTATCCCACTAATGCCTTTTTTCTGTTCCAGGATCCAACCCGGGATATCACGTGGTGTTTGGAATAAAGTCGACTTTACAAAGGATAAAGTAGTTTTAAAAACTGGAAATAAAACTATGGGAAAAATTATAAAACTTATGACAAATTTAAAAATACATAAAGACACTTGTCACATTCATGGATTGACTGATTCCGTGTAAAGATGTCAGTTCTCCTGAAACTGAGCATCAATCAGTGTCACCCCAAACTTGGGAGAGTCAGAAAGAAAATGCTGTGAAACCTGACAAGCTAAATCAAAACGCGGATTGAGACGAGAGGACACCTCAGGGACCCCCGAAGGACCGGGGGGGCAGGATCCCCAGGTACCAATGGAGAGTTAAGAGCAGCCTGGAATAAAATACCTTGCAATAAATTTCACCAAGAAGGTGAAAACTGGCACACTGAAAAGTACAAAGCATTGCTGAGAGAAGTTCAAGAAGCCCCAAATGAGTGGGAAGGCAGCAGTGTTCACAGGATGGAAGGTTCGAGATTGTTAAGATGTCAGCACTGCCTAGAGCGTCCTGCAATTCCAGCAGCCTGTTTTGCAGAACTGGAAAAGCTTGTCCGCAAATTCATGTGGCGTTCCAAGGAACCCTGAGTGGGCAAAACAACCTTGAAGAAGAAGAACAAAGCTGGAGGATTCACATTTCTTGATTTCAAAATTTACTACAAAGTTACAATAATTAAAACAGTGTGGTCCTGGCATAAGGGTGGACATAGCGTCCAAAGGGCTGGAACTGAGGGTCCACTTGGCACATCCATGGCCAGCTGATTTTCAACATGGTGCCAACCCCATCAGTAGGAGAACGGGCTCTTCCGCAAGCGGTGCTGGGACAACTGGGCATCCACGTCCAAAGGACGAATGTCGACCCCACCTCCAACCATAAACAGAAATTAATTCATAATAGATCAATGACCTAAATATAAAGGATAATATTACAAAACTCTTATAAGAAAACATAGGAAAATATCCTCAGTATGTTGCAGTAGTCAATGGATTTTTAGATTTCACACCCAAAGCATAAGCCCCCCCCAAAAAAAAAGATAAAATGGACTTCATCAAAATTTAAAACTTTTACATAACAAAGAACATTAGCAAGAAAATGAAAAGGCAACATACAGAATGGGAGAAAATATTTGGAAACCGTATATCTGTAAGGGTTTAATATGCAGAATTTAAAGAACTACTACAACTCAACAATAAAAAGAAACAACCCAAGGATTTGAATAGACATTTCTTCAAAGAAGATATTCAAATAACCAATAAGAGAAAGGTAAATTAAAACTACAAGATACCCCTCCACATCACTAGGATGGCTATTATTAAAAAACTGAAAATAACAAGTGTTGGCAAAGATGCAGAAAGACAGAAACCTTGTACATTGCTGATAGGAATGTGAAATGGTGCAGCTATTTGGAAAGGGTGGCACACGCTACCATACGAGCGAACCTGGAAGACATAATGTTGAGTGAAATAAGCCAGACACAAAAGAACAAATACTGCATGATTTATGTGAAAAACTTAGAATAAGCAAATTCATAGAGACAGAAAGCAGAGTAGTGGTTTCCAGGGAGCAATGGAGAGTTATTGCTGAATGAGTGTGAGTTTTCGTTGGGGATGATGAAAATGCTCTGAAAATAGTAGTGAATAGTACACTTAATGGCAAAGAATGGTCCATGTAAAATGTTTAAAATGATTTTTGGATTATGTATATTTTACCACAATTAAAAATAAATGAATACATAGTTTTGAGAAAGAGTGGCCTGGGCAGCGCGGGATGGCGCGGAGAGCCTGGAGAACCTGGCCGGAGTAGAGCGCTCGGCCGCGGGCAGGGGGCCCAGACCCCAACCCCGGGCCCTGGGCAAAGACCAGGACTTCTCCATGTGGGTTGGGGAAACGGGGCGCCTTCCAGAAAAGACCAGAACTGGACTCCCATGTAACACCACAGACAAATCCCCATTCCCAACAGTCTGAATATGAACCCAAAATAAAAACGGGCAAAGGGAAACACAACAGCCCCTCCTCACCCCCGGCCTGCTCGTCCGGCTTTATTTTCCCTCATCACCCGAAAGGCCGCTTGCGGCGAGTCTGCTTGTCTTTATTGTCGGTTTCTGCCAATAGAAGGGCGTTCTGTGAGAGCAGGGACTTCAATAAACATTTGGTGACTAATGAATGAAAAATATCAAGAGATATTTGTCGTGTGCTGAGCCCCAGGACGGCCCTAACAGACCCCATGGCTAACTTCGTAGTCAGAGCTGAGATGTCTAGCACCCTCCCTCACAATGAGCCTAGTACCAAGGGAAGAAGAGAAATAAAAGGAGTAAAAATGTAAAGGAAAGGGTAAAATTGTGTTTATTAGCATGATCCTCTATGCAGAAAATCCTAAGGAGTCCAAAAATCACTACTAAAACCAATAGGTCACAAGACACAAGATGAAAAAATAACAATCAATTGAATTTTTATATACCAGCAGAGCAACTGGAAAATGCAAAATACATAAAATGAAATATTGATGATACAGTTTTTAAAGATGTGCAAGACCCCTTCAGCAAACCCACAGAACTCTGCCGAGAGAAACTGAAGAAGGTCTGATGGGCGGAGAGATGCCCCCGTTCACCAATGGAGCCGCGATGCTGTCAAGACGTCAGCTTTCTTTGGGTTGATCTGTAGACCCAGTGCAACCCCAAGCAAAATGCAAGCTGGCTCTTTTGAACAAGTTACTAGCTGATTCTAAAATTTATATGGAAATGTAAAATATCTAGAAGAGACAAAACAATTTTGAAAAAAAGAACAATTTTGGAAGACTTCACTACCTGATTTCAAGACTTACCGTAAACCTACAGTAATCAGGACTATATGGTATTGACAAAAGAAGAGATCTCTAGATCAATGGAACAGAATAGAGTCCAGAAATTGACACATGCATATGGTGAAATGATTTTTGACAAAGCTGCAAGGGTAATTCAATGAGGAAAGAATAGCCCTTTCAACAAATGGTGCTGAAACAATTCGAAATCCATATTTAAAAAAAAAAAACTCTTCCCTCCCTTCACACCTTACACAAAAACTAATTCAAAATTGACCACAGCCTGAAATATAAAAGCTAAAACTATAAAACTTCTAGAAGGAACGTAGGAGAAAATCTCTGTGACCTTGGGTTTGGCAAAGGTTTCTTATTTAGGAGACAAAAAGCATGAAACTTAAAAGAAAAAAAATTGGTGTTTGACTTCATCTACATTAAAAACTTTTGCTCTTCAAAAGACACTGGGGGAAAAAAAAGGAAAAGGCAAACCATGACTGAGAGAAAATATTTGCAAATCATAGCTCTGATAAAGGTCTTCTATGCAGAATACATAAAGAACTCTTAAAACGCAGTAACAAGAAGACAAACAAGCTCACAGGTGCTGGTCCTCAGATCAGATCAGAGAACCCCCACGCTAAGCCAAATGGCTAAATTAGAGTGCGGCAGTGCCCAGGGTGTGGAGCAGGGGTCGCTGGGACGAGGCGGGATGTACATGGCCCTTTGGAAAACGGTTTGCCATCTCACCCAAGGGTCCAGCAATGCAGCCCCCAGGCGTTTACCCAAAAGACATGGACACTCACGGTCACACGGACACAGCGTTCACAGCAGCAGCTTTATCTGCAAAGGCCCAAAATGGGAACCCACCGATTGCCCGTCCACAGGTGAGGGGAGAAATAAAACGTGGCCCCAGCACCAGTGGAGCCCTACTTGGCGATGACAAGGAAGGAGCTATGGACACCCCAGCAGCATGGAGGAATTTCAAAACCTTTACACTGAGTGAAAAAGCCAGACACAAATTATACGATTTTGTTTATGTAAATGAAAGATGCAGACTAATCCATAGACAGAAGGCAAGCCAGGGACTGCCTGGGGCCACGGGTGGAGAGAGGCCAAGACTCATTGAGTTGTCACCTTTAAATGGACAATATTTACTGTACATAAATTACAACACAGTAAACTTGATTTTAAACTTCAACAAATTAAAAACTGAAGACACTATAGGTCATATTCCCTAAGCATAATCTAATCAAATTATAAGCAAATACTAAAAAGATGATCAAATCCACAACTACAGAAGTTCAAATTTTAGAAATATTTACCTAACTAACCCTTCAGCTTCAGGAGAAATAAGAACTGAAATTGTTAAAAAAAAAAAAAAATCCAGAAAGCAATTCAGAGTAAACACTTGAGGGCTGTGAGGTTAATTTCAAGCACCCGCTGGGCTGGGTGATGGTGTCCAGCCGTTTGGTCAAGCAAGCGCTGACTTGACTGTGACTCTGAGGGTATTGTGTAGATGAAGTTACACCATGAGGCAGCTGATTGCATCTACCATCAACAAAGGAGGCCGCCTTCAGCAGGGAGGGGAGTCTCCTCATCCAGTCGGCTGGGGTGTCACAGCCAGAGCTGGGGATTTCCCTCCCTGCCTCCGCCTCTCCCGAGGGTCCCAGCACCACCTCCACCGAGTTCCCGGCTTGCAGCCCACCGTGTGGAATGTGGGCTTGCCCATCCCCATGGTCATGTGAGCCAATCCCTGTAATGAATCTCTGAATATGTGCCTGTGCGTCTGTCTGTATACCCCGCTGGTGCTGTTTCTCTGGAGGGCACAATACAGTGACCGTGGCTAAAACTGATTTTGGAGGAAAAATTACAGCCTTCAGTTTTAAAGAAGGAAAACAAAGCGTAGGAACTTCATGCTCATCTTGAGAACCTTAAAAGAAAAACAGCAAATTAACCCAAAATAAGACAGGAAGAGAGAATTAATAAAGCTAAATGTTGTAAGTGAAATAGAAAACAAACAAACAGTACAAATCCAGTAACATTAGAGCCAAGTGCACTGGGGACTCGCCCCTCCCCCCCACCTCCACTATTATTCAGCATTATTTTAGGGTGTCTACTGAGTTCATAAGGAAAGAAAAGAACCGGTATTTAGTGGTAAAAGGAAGTATACACTGCCCCCCCCCACTGACCTAAAAGTCTCAAGGCTTCCAGCAAAAACCTCCTCTGGTTGTTAACAGAATATGGTGTGAGGGTTAGACCTGAGATTTATAGGTAAACATCTCCAACGATCAGTGACAAGCTAGAAACACAAACAGGAACAATATTCCTTCCACAGCAATGATAAAAATATTTCATAGGGATAAATTCAACAAGGAAGGCCCAGAATTTACATGAACAAACCATCATCTTTTAAAATGTTATGAGTTTGGAAATATATACCAACTTCTCGATATCAAAATATCAAGCTTAATACCATAAAGCTGTCAGTTATATAAAAATTAACATGCAATTGTATGCAATCTGGACTGCACTTTCCAAAAATTGTTTTCTTTTCTTTTCCTTTTTCTTTTTTCCTTCATTCTGTCTTTTTTTTCTAATTTGGTTAAAATTAAAATTCATTCGGCAAAATAAATGTCAGAGAAGGGTCTCTCCAGGCATCCCACAGAGGTGTGGAAAGAGTCCCGGAAACGCCAGGGAAGTAAAAGACCGCCCCAAGGTCACCGGGCGGCCCCAAGGTCGCGGACCCGAGACAGTTAGGGTTAGGGTTAGGGTTCCTGCAGCTGGGGAATTTGGGGACAGGGGCGCCCCAGCCTGCGCGCCCACGCAGAACCCCCACCCGGACTCAGCCCCAAAGGCCCTGGCCCCGGGGAGCGTGCGCCTCGCCAGGCTGCAAAGGGAGGTGAAGCCGGGGCGGGACACGTGTGACACAACCCCCTTCTAGGAAAGCCGGGAGGAACCGTGTTTTTGCGGTTATATAAATATACAAAAGGATTGGAGGAGACACACCAAGTTAGCACCAAACTTAAACCCTGGGAAAACAGCACGGCACCTTCCCCGGGGCTCACGGAATGTTGACAAAGGCCAAGCCTTAGCCTCCAGAAATAATCTCAAAATGCTTTTCAAAGTGGAAATAAGGTCGTGTCCTCTGACTCAGTGTCATGAAACTAGGGACACAAATAACACAAGTAGGAATAATAATAATTAAAAAAAAAAAAACTCCAGGGTCCTTGTAAACCTAACATCTCTCTAACAACTAATGAGCTAAAAATAACATTAAAACCACAGTTACCACATATCTAGGAACAAAGATAATGAGCCCCGATGTAGCAAATCTAAGGGGAAGCCAATGCTGTAAATTACCTTGAATGCATTTCTAAGCAAGCAAGAGTGTACACAAATGAAATACATCTCCACTTCCAGCCTCTGGAACAAACGGAGGGGAGCTGAAGGAAGGAAGGAGTCAAGCTAACAGCAAAATTAATACATGAAGAAAGAAAACAACTGTCAAGAGAATCGACAAGGCAAGAGCCGAGTCTTCTGACTCCCACACAGAGGCAGCTGCCCGCTGTCCAAGGCAAGGAGGGGGAAAGAAAGCTTAAAAACACTCAAAATTAGGAGAGATGATTGAGGAATCACCACAGGCTGAAAGGAAGTGAAAATGGTCAAACAACACATTGTACACTCCCTCCTAATACATTTGAAAACTTGTATGAAATAGTTTCTAAAAAATGTAAGAAACTGAGAAAGACAACAAAGAATTCACAGATGGATTCTTTCAAACTTCAAGGAAACAGATAATTTCAGTGGTATTTAGACTGTTTTCGGAATGGAGGAAAGAAGGAACTCCTGGGTTATTTTGCAAAATCGGCCTAGGAGTGGCAGGCCACATGTCACTGTGCGTTTCAGTGGAGACACTCCCCAGAGAAGGAGACATGGAAGCTGGCATTTCTTACAGCGTTTCACAGGGAAGCAGCACCCGTTCACCAGGGCTGTTTGTAGGAGAGTCCAGCTGGTTGCTGTTGGGCCACCGTGGGGGGCTGCCACTGCCTGGGGCCCAGCCGTGGCCGTCGGGGGCACCTCACAGGCTGCAGCCCCCACCCGCTTTCTCCCTGCAGCTGACCCCCAGCACCTCCTTTGCCCGCGCCCCCCACGGAGGATGGAAGGCTGATGGTTCCCCTCCGGCCTTGCAGCCGGGAACGGAGGACGTCCGCTCTCCCCGGGGGAATGGGGCAGGAGCGTGCTGGGCAGGGCTTTGCCAGGGTTACCCGGCGGCTGTGGGGCCCGCGGGCCCTGCCCTGCCCACTGCCCACCTCCTTCCCCTCGGACGCGGGTGTGGCCGGAGGGTGGATGTGGGGGCTGGTCCAGATCACGAGCCCGACTACCGGGGGCCCGCCTGGGCTGGCCGGCCCTTTGCGATCTAGAATTTAGTTCTATCAGTTACTCAGAGGCGTGTGGAGCTCTCCACCTAAAACTGTGGCTTCCTCTTTTCCTGTTTCTCTTTTCAGTTCTACTGTTTTTTGCTTATGTATTTTGAATCTCAATTATTAGGGGTACGGTTGATATGTCCTCTTAATTGACCCCTTTATCACTATGAAATGGCCCTCTTTATCCTTGGCAGCATTCTTTGCTGAGAAATCTATTTTGTCTGACATTATTCTTTTGATTATTGTTGGCATTGTTTATCTTTTTCCGTCCTTTCACTTTTTTTTCATTATCCAAATGTTTATTGTCTATGTAATCTGGACTGCACTGTCAGTGAACAAAACAGACATGGAGGGTGGGGACAGAGCCAGCGAAATAGATGGTTACATAGCGTATTAGAGGAATGTAGTGCTGGGAATAAAATAAAGCTGAAGAGGGATAAGTTTGGGCAAGGTTGGTAATTTTTTTTTATTTTAAACTTTTACTATGAAATACTGTCAAACTTATAGGACAATTACAGAAATAACACAAACCACATACAGAGAACTACATGTACCTCTTTACCCCAGATCCACCAATTTTAACATTTTGCCACATTTGCTGTATTATTTTTTCTATCTATCCACCTATCCACCTATATATCTATCCATCTATCTATTTACCAATCCATTTTCTGAACACTTGGGTGTGGGTTTGTACACATCATGCTCCTTAAAATGTAATACTTCCAAGTACTTTTCCCGAGAACAAGTATATTCACTTCTGTAACCACCTCAAGTGCAGTTATCAAGTTCAAGAAACTTCACATTGCTATAAAGCTACAGTCTATATTCCAGGTTTTTCACATGTCTCAACAATGTCCTTCTGAGCTTTTCCCCTCCCTTGTTAGATCCCACCCAGGATCACATATTGCCTCTGTCACTGGGTTGTTAGTTGCTCTTTCTTTATTTTTAGTTGTGGGAACATATGTACAAAATAAACGTTCCATCTCGAGCCCTCCCAAGCACGCCCTCCAGTGGGACTGACCCCATTTGCTAGGCTGCGGCACCTTTCCCACCTCCCCAGGCAAACCCTGCACCTGCCCCTGACAACCTGTGCTCTGATTTCCGACTCTAGGAGCTTGCAGATTCTCTGATATTTTCTTTGTAGTTACCATGAGGCTTAAATTTAACATCTTAAATCTGTGACAATCTTACTTGCTTTGAGACCAACGTAACTTCAGTAGTGTACGCTAACTATGTTCCTGTACCCCTCCAGCCCCCACCATCATGGGGCTCTTGTCACGAAGTATGTGTTTATGCATTATGAGTCCAAACCACTGGTTTATCATTAAGCTTTATGCATTTGAATTTTAGATCCTAAAGGAAGTAAAAAGTGGAGTCACAACCCCAAAAAACAGTAGCACTGCTATTTATGTTTACCTGAGAGCTTTATTTCTTCATGCCGCTTTGGTCTGTTGCCTATTGTCCTTTCCCTTCAACCTGCAGAACAATCTTTAGCATCTCTTGTAGGGCCGGTCTAGTGGTGATGAAGTCCCTCAGCTTTTGTTTATCTGGGAATGGATTAATCACTCTCTCGTTTTTGAAAGACAGTTTTGCTGGAGATGGAATTCTTGGTTGGCAGCTTTTTGCTTTCAGCACTTTAAAGATGTCTTCCCACTGCCTTCTTGCCTCCACAGTTTCCGATGAGAAATCGGCACTTATTTGTATTGAGGTTCCCTCGTTTGTGACAAGTTGCTTCTCTCTTGCAGCTTTCAGGGTCCTCTCTTTATCTTTGGCATTCCATAGTCTGATTATAGCATGGGGTGGGGTGGGTCTATTGGGGTTTATCTGTTTGGAGTTCATTGAGCATCTTGGATGTGTGTATTCATGTCTTTCTTTAAATTTGGGAAGTTTCCAGTCATTATTCTTTTGACTATTCTCTCTTCCCCTTTCTCCATTTCTTCTTCTCCTGGGACTCCCACGAAATGTATGTTGGTAGCTTGACGGTGTCCCACCATCCTTTACTTTTAACCTGTTGGTGTCTTTATATTTAAAGT
This sequence comes from Bradypus variegatus, assembly GCA_004027775.1. Lineage (NCBI taxonomy): Eukaryota > Metazoa > Chordata > Mammalia > Pilosa > Bradypodidae > Bradypus > Bradypus variegatus. The sequence continues at coordinate 19,966 of PVKY010000928.1, read as the reverse complement.
GGGTTTTTTGTAAGTAGCATACAGTTGGGTCTGGATTTTTTATCCAATCTGGTAATCCCTGTCTTTTAATTAGAGCATTCCCAACAGCCAGAGTAGAAAAACTCATAAATTGTGGGTCATCAGTTAGAATACCAAGGTGATTACGGCCTCAGTATGGTAGGAAAATTAACCTCAAAAAAAAAAAAACAAAAACAAAAAACACTTTACTGAGCCCACTGAGCAAAGCCTGAAACAAGATATGAAACAGTCAAACCATTTCTAAGTAACTTGACCACATTCAAAGCAAAGCTCAAGAATATATTTAGGAAAACAAAAATATCAACCACTTTAGCAAGCTGGAGTTTGCAATGTATGACATGCAGTCAAAACTTAGCAGGCATGCTAAGAAGCAGGGACATACAACCCATCGGGGACCAACTAGAGGTTTTGCTGTCTGTTTCTGACCGTATGTTAGTGTCACAGAGGAAGCAAGCACCTAAACCTGTCTCAACTGCACTGCCCGTGTTAGAGACGTGCATGGGTGCTAAACAGACCTGCCTTAAAATTTGAAAAGGGAGCCTTGGTGGTCAGCATTATTTTTAAACTCAAGACATGAGTTTGGATTGCAATATGACACAAATGAGGCAAACTCCCCTGCATACACCCTTTTTATCCAATGAAAACTTCATTGTGATTATTTATATCCAGCAGTATTTCTTCCAGAAAAGGGTAGAGTAAGAATGGCACTTGTCCTAAAGTCATGTTTAATAAGGTCATGTTTTGGAATTATATTGGCCTTCACCATAATATATGCTTGGTTAACCCTTTACTAGAATTAATTTTTCTCACCAAATCCCTGTGCTTTCTTTTCTGAGTATGTTCAGCCTCCTGAGCACCCTTCCCCCCTACCGATACTTGTTTACTTGTGGCACTAACGCTTTGTCCCCAGTGTACCCATTATTAACTACGAGTAACTAATAAATGGTAGATTTTAAATAGCCCAACCCATGAGGAAGCTGTACAGAAAGGAAGGAAGGAAGGAAAGAAGGAAGGAGGGAAGGAGGGAGGGAGGAAAGGAGGGAATGAAGACTTTGGCAAGCCTGATAGATCCGACTATATAAATATATATGTGAAAACATCATAGAACATCATAAAGTAAAACGGCAAATGACAAACTTGAAAAGGTAACAGTGAGTAAGAGAAAACTTGCCTAAAATTACTAAATCATAAATAAACATGAATAACAACTACCAGATATTCAAGAACTTTGTTCAGTGAGTGAAAGGCGCTGAGTCACGGGACTCTCCAGGAACGAGACCGTTTCAGCCGTGGGCCCGTGGCTCTGACAGCCCCGGGGTGGGGAGTGTGCGGTCCCGGCCCGGCTCTCCGCGGGGCGGACTGGAAACGCGTCCTGGAGGACCGTGCGCTGCCCGAGACGGCGTCCCCGACGCCCACCCTCCCGCGGCCGGCGCCCCCTCCTCAGTGGAGCAGCACCTAGAGGTTCTCCGCCAGGGCGCGCGCCGCTGCCGCGCGTTTAGCCGTGTCTCCCCGCGGTTGCGTACCTGTCTCCCAGGCCCGGCCGTGGCCTCCGCGCTGGTGTCCTCGAACGGCTCGGGGAGCTCCGAGTTCACGCGCCCATTTGCGCCCCTCGCCACGTCCCGCCAGTGGGAGTAAAGAAGTAAGCGAGGGCAATTCCACCAGGGAAAACAGGACGGGAGAGGCGAGGGCAGCGTAACAGACACCGGAGTTGGGGAAGGAAGGAAGCAGGCGTGAGGGGACTGGAGGAAAGGCGCCTCCGGGGCGCACAGGGAGAAGCCGCTGAAGCTGGAACCAGAGGCACCCCGTGGCCAGGGGTTGAGGCGAACCGTGGGCTCCGTGCCGGAGGACGCACCCCCCAGCAAGTGACAGCAGGAGTCAGGCAGCGAGGTCTCTGGAGAAACCGACCAGAGACACTGCAGGCTCCACAGCCACAAGGAGACAAGGGCCAGACGGTGAGGCCCGCCCAGGCCCCTCCCGCTGCCCTGCCCCAGACGCCAGCAGGCAGAACCCCCCAAAGAGGCCTAAGGACCCCGATGATGGGGAACCCCAAACAAACGCCAGCTCAGCACTGGCCCATCCCGCAGGTACGGTCAGGTGGGCACGGCGGGGCCAAGCCCCAGCCCAGCACACACGCCCCAGCCGGCCTTCCTGTTACTCGCTCCGGGGTACAAACACAGGCCCTCGGAAAGCCTCCAACATGAAGAAAGAAAACATAGGCAGGGAGGGACTCAGAGGAAACGGACAAAACAGAGAACAGCAGAAAACTTTTAAAGAGTAGGAGAGTACAGGAGAGCTCTTGGAAATTAAAAATGTAAATGCAGAAATTAAAAAATTGGTCAAAGGGTTAGAAGATAAAATTAAGGATATGTCACAGACAGCAGGGAAAAAAAAGATACAGAAATGGACAACAGAGAGAAAACGTAAGAAAGCAGAGAATCAGTGTGGGGACCCTGACAGTGAGTGGGGAGTCCCTGAGAAAGAAGGAAGAGGAAAGAGGTGGAATTATCAAAGAAACAGACGAGAAAATGTCCTGGAATTGAATCGCACACCCCCAGGGTGGGTAAAGACCACCCAGAGCAAGGTCTTGAATTCTTAAAATTTAAGAATTCCAGGGTCAACAAGAAAACACTAAAGCTTCCAGAGAAAAAAAAAAGGATCATGTCAAGAAGTTTGGAGCTGAGAACGGCGTTTGACTTTTCAACAACCACTTTAGGACGTGGAAGGCAACAAAGAAATGGCTTAAAAAGTTAAGGGGAAATTCTTTTAAGTCTAGAACTTTATGCCAAGCCTGTCAGTCGTTTGTGAGGGTAGAATAAGGATATCCCACTTACCTCCACACCCCCCCTGAGAAGGGCACTGGAGGCTGGGAGCTGGGGCAGGAGGAGGGAAAGCCCAGGCCAAGCTGTGCGGGCGAGAGCCAGCCAGGAGGGGCAAGGCGGGGCCCAGGGCTTTCTCCAGGGGACGGAACTGAGCGTTCCGCTCGGACGTTCCACCATGTGGAAACTGCAGTGAGAAGCTGCTGGAAGGTGTGGGAAGAATTAGAGATAGGACGTAGAAAATCAGGCAACTGAAAAATGCCTGACTATAGGAAACACGAAGTTTTGTAAGAAAGAAATGTAATCATAGCACAGTGCGTGGCCCATCAGCGAAGGGTGCGTACATAGTCACAGCAATGCTGCAGCACGTACGGAGAGAACTCTGCAGGGAGCACGGGGAGGGCTGGAAAGAGCCAAATCCTCACGTCATCATCGGAAACTAACCAGCAGTGTCCAACGTGGGCCAGTAATAATCGCAAACCACTCAAAAACATAAGGGGACACATGCACAAAGATGTCATTTTATGCAGTCTTGATTAAATCAAGACTGATTTCATAGGTCATCAATCTCGATGGCGTTTAATAAAACACAGCAAGAGGCTGTTGACACAAGTGCTTGGCAAAACCCTGCCTTTGACCCAAGTCTGTCAGGACAGACGCGGAGGAAAGCTGGACGGTATCTGCCGCCATTGTGGTGTGAAGGCTACAGGTTCTCTGTGTCTTATCTCCAAGGAGTTGAGTTTCTGCCAAAAACGTCTACAGAACAAAGACTTCTCTGAAATAGCGACAGTTCAGGGATCTGTGACTTCTGTCCTTTAGACTATAAATTCCTGTTAAAGGAGGTTACATTCGTTACAATGTTTGCTGTTGAAAACCCTTCTGAAGTTCTAAATACATGTGCCTCGGGCATTGATTCTTCTCACCAAACTTGTGGTGTTACCTGCTGACTGTGACTAAACGGAGCCAGTTCTAATAAACAAACAGCACAAGGACTTTGCAGATCCTCTTAAAATTAGCAATGTATCTAAAGGCAGCCCCCTTGAAAAACACAATTTTGAAATAGAATAATAAGTGATTCTAACAAAAGAATTTTAAAACAATGCAATATTTCAGTTTTCCATATCTCTTCTTTATGTTTTTCTGTATTACTTCAATCCCCTACAATGAACATTTACTATTTAATAAGAAAAAAAACAAAAAATTCCATTTCATGTTAAATTATAACTATTGTTTATAAAACTGAATGCAAATATTGAATTTTAAAAATATGTTAAGAAAACATAGAACGTGGTACTAATCAACTAATTATAAATCACAAGGACCAAAAGATGGGAGGGCATGAGGGAAAATATAAAAGTGCACGGACAGGATCTGAGAGAGGAGCTTCAGCTTACAGAGACATTTTGGAGACAGCCTTTGAAAGGCTCTGCACCGGAGAAGCTAAGAGAGGACAAACACCCCAAGAGCAACTGAGAGTGACATTTTGGAGAGAAGCTGAAGCCTAGAGAGGAACGTCCTGGGAGAAAGCCATTTTGAAACCAGAACTCTGGAGCAGACGCCAGCCATGTGCCTTCCCAGCTAACAGAGGTTTCCCGGACACCACTGGCCATCCTCCAGTGAAGGTACCCAATTGCTGATGAGTTACCTTGGATGCTTTATGGCCTTAAGACTGTAACTGTGTAACCAAATAAACCCCCTTTATAAAAGCCAAAAAAAAAAAGTGCACAGAAGTCCTTGAATTAACAAGGACTCAAAATACGCTTTATCATTCTCAACGCTGACAATTAGTGCAATAGAGATTAAACCATGTTCTTAAAGGATATATGGTTTTAAAAAGAAAATGTCCATATATTGAGAGAAAATTTATGAAACAGTAAAGAATCATTAAAAAGGGCAAACATCATAGCTAGAGCAAACACACCAACTATAATAATACATGTTAAATAGGTTTACTGTTCTTTATAAAACACAAAGTCTGCAGTTCCGTCAAAAGATGAAACTCGTGCATGTGCTTTCTGAATGCGAGCCGTTATGGAATAAGTATGCACAAGGGAAAATCAGGTAAACGTAAGAAAGGACACAAAAAGAAAAGCAGTATGATCCTAATATTGCTTCCAGTCAAACTAGAATTCTAGGTAAGAACAAAAGCAAAAACCTACAACAGTGAACAGCACAGCTGGGGTGGTTGTCACCTTCGAAAGAAGCTGAGGGCGCCGACCCCGGGGGTGCAACTGCCGCCGCCCTCCTTGAGCCCTTTCTCCCCCCGGAGCGGAGCGGGGACTGGGCTGGCACTCGCTGTGGCCACGGAGGTGACCTTGCAGCCTCTGCTTCCCCCTCCTGGGACGGGACTGCATCTCCACGGAGCCCAGCTAGCTGCTGGGAGGCTCGGGCCGCGCAGCAGAGCCGCACCCAGGCTGTCCCGTGCAATCACCCGCGGCCTGCACCGGGCAGCGCCGGGGGGACCCTCTCTCCATCTTGGCTCAGGAAACAAACCAACCTCTGCAGAGAACTAGTCCCCGCGGTGCAAGTCTGTCTGTCTCAGGCCAGGAAGGAGCCGCAGCGGGGGCCTGGGGGCCGCGAGTCCTCCAGCCCCTCCCGAGCCGCCGGCCAAGCTCAGAGAACAGTCCCGGGAGCGTCTGGGTGAGGACGGCTGGCGCTCTGCTGCAGCTCTTGGGGGTGCAGACAAGACCCCCCCCCACTTCCAGACAGAGGGCTCTTCCGGACCCTCCCCGCCCCACAGCAAGCCCCAGGGAGGGGACGGCACTAGGCCCGGGCCGGGGGTGGGGGGGCTGGTGGCAGCTAACGCCAAGGCTGGGTGCAGGGCCTGGGGAGTCACGGACCCCTGGTTCTGCCTCCGAATCAGACCCGCCCTTGGCGTGGGCGGCCCTCTGGCCCCTGCCCCCCTGCCCCCCCACGCGGCCTGGGACAGCCAGGGCTCAGGGCTTGGAGCCCTCAGATGATGACCTCTGTGCTCCCAGCTGAAACCCATGAACGCACTTCCCAAAGTTTCTGCAACGCCTTTCTTGCTTTTGTAACCACTCTGGAGAGCCAAAAACACCTCTTCTCGCCCAGCAACTCCTTTTGTGATTTTTGCAAACCATTATTAGGTTGTCTGGGAATTTTCCTCCTGCCAAGAACAAAGCCCACTTCCCTCATCTAAGTAATGATCGGATGCTGGGCTGGCTCCCAGGGGCACGAGGCGGGGGACTCGGGGGCAGGGGTGGGGGCGGGGCCTCGGAGGCCGGGGGGGGCGTCTCGGGGTGGGCCCTGGGGTGGCGGCTGCCCCTCGCGAGGCCCCTGCCTCCCGCGCCCGTGGGAGCCGAGCAGGGAGTGTGGGATCTTGGCTTTCGGGAAAGGACAAACAGAGACAGAGGCGAGATGAAAACGCCAATTAACGAGGCTGAGCAGAGCCAAAACAGGGCGGCAGAAGGCCCGGGGCCTGCCCGGATGGCGGCTTCTCCGTCCCTGCATTCACCCAGGGCCCTGCACCGCGTGGAGGAGCGGGCTCGGCGCCAGGCCCAGGTGGGCACCCGGGGACCCCTGTCTGCCAAGGGCCGGGGACGGGAGGAAGGGCCCGACGGAGCCTCCCAGAGACCAGCCCCGGGAAATGGCCCCGCATGACAATGGGCAAGGCTCCCGATGATGGGGGCCGGGGCCTCCTCAGACGTCCCCACCACCAGCCGGAGTCCAGTCCTGCCTCCCAGAGACCACTCGGGACTGATTCCCAGCGCCGCCCCCGGGTCTGAGCGTAGCCGCAGTGACCTAGAAGCAAGGCCCAGGGAGCCAGACAGAGCTGGGGGCTCCTGTCCCCTCGGCTGTGAGGGGGCGGTGGACGGCTCAGTCCATCTCTGACAACCCTGGGGACAGCACACAGTGGGGATGCTGCACATAGAGAGGGCACACAGTGGGGACAGCACACAGCAGGGATGGCACAGGTGGAGCACACACACGGTGGGGACAGCACACAGAGTTGGCACACAGTGGGGTTGATGAACAGTGGGATGGCACACAGTGGAGACAGCACACAGTGGGAACAGCGCACAGTGAGGATGGCAGTGAGGGTGGCACACAGGGGAGACAGCACACAGTGGGGACAGCGCACAGTGGGGATGGCGCACAGTGGGGATGATGAACAATGGGACGGCACACAGT
>PVKY010000928.1:0-12880 GCA_004027775.1 Bradypus variegatus | reverse complement strand
GAGGCGATGCCAGGGGGTCAGCAATGGAATGGAGGGGCAGTGCTCACGCTGGATCACAGCCCGCAGTTCTCAGCCCTCTCCCCGACCTCTGCGTGTCTTGGGACCCCAGGCCATGCCCCCAGCCCCCAACTGGGAGTCCCACAGGCTCAGGTTCTTCTCGGCTGGTGGAGGAAGGGAAGGACAGTGGACTCTGCCTCCAGGGGACGCCACAAGGGCATTTTGTCTGCGTTTCCAGAACCTCCATGGGAAGGAAATTCAGTGCAAGCTGTCCAGGCCCCTGAGGATCCCCGAGGGCTGCCATGGCCTCCGGGCTCTGCTGGGGGCTCCTCCAGGCCCCAGAGGACCTCCAGGGTGCCTTTGTCCTGTGGGCTCTGGGGTCGCCGCAGCTTCTGCCCATTGGAGCTGTGCCTGATTTTCCCTCGGATTCTTCCTGCGCACGGAGATGAGCCCCTCCATGGAGGCCGTGGCCGCCTTCCTGCCGGTCCGCCCACCACCAGGCCGAGGCAAGGCCAGTGCCTGGGGCTCTCCTGTCCCGGAGAGGCGAAACTGAGCAAGCACAGGGCAACGTCCCTGCCAGGCCGGGGCAGTGCCGTCAATGGACTATCTAGCTGCAGAGAAAGCTCCAGAAACCCTAGATCGGGGCGACAGCGGCGGGCTTCAAACCTGCCCTGGCTGCCCCCACACACCCCCCTCCCCGGCTATTCCCTCAGAGTCCACGGACCTCAGTCACCCCCGGCTGGGGGCCCAGGGCCTGCTCCGCGTGCCCCTCCATGGGACCAGAGGGCACCCGGGGGTGGGTGGGGGCGCAGCCCTGCACCCCTGCCCGAGGCCCCAGCCCCTGAGCCGAGTGGGAGGCAGCAGGGGGGCAGGGGCGCAGGGCAGTCGGGGCTGCGCCCCCAGGAGGAGCTGCAGCAGCTTCAAGGGGCCACGGTGAGCTTCCTGGTGGAGCCTCAGCCAGGACTCGGGTCCAGGTTCTCTGCGGCTGAGGTTTCCGGAAGTTTGCCAGGACCCCAGGTTTGTCCAGAGGTTCTCACCCATTCCTGCCCTGCGTGACTCCGAGCACTGGACACAGTGTCTCCCAGCCAGTCCTGCAGCCTCCAACGTAGCAGAGCACCTGGAGAGCCCTGCTGCCCAGGAGCCGTCAACACTAACTCTTCAATCCCAACTGATGAGGCGAGAAATAAATGACTTCATCAGCTGGAGCACGTTACATCCGCTTTATTCCCAAACTGGGAGCCAAGCACTTATAATTGAGTCATGATGTAATCAACCAGGAGCATCCTCTCTTGAGGAAAAGATGGTCCTTCGGGTCTCAGGAGGTTTCCCTGAAGCATCCTTCCCGAGTCTTGGGAATTAGGGTAAATGGTGCTTGTCCTGAGCCCAGTGCAGTGGTGAGTGCACTTCCCACCCGGCGTGGCACCGGGAAGTCCGTCCTGCGCCCGCATTGGTATTTCATCGAGCGTTTGCTGCCCCCCAAAGAGGGCGAGCCCTGTTCTAAGGGTGAGACGCTCCCCAGTGCCCTGTCACCCCCGTGAAGTCCCCACCCCCTGCCCCACCCCCTTTCCAAGCAGGTCTCAGACGTGGGACGTGTCACATCAAGAGGGAACGGAGGGCGGGTGGGGTGTTGGGCCGGAGCAGTGACTCGCCTGATTCAGCCTGAAGCTGTGTCTACACTGACCCCATCAGCCCAGCAGTCACCGACACACATCAGCGTCAACAGAGCTCCAAGCTCATCTGCCGCTTCCCAACCTCGGGGTAAAAAAGTCTTTAAATTATACCCTTGAGGGCCCTGAATCCCAGATGCCTGCAGACAGCTTGCACCTGGCACCCGTTCAAGGCTGGTTTTGCCGCAGACGCACCTGCTGGCCACCGAGCAGCCATTGCAGAAGCGACGGCAGCCGTGACGGACGGAGACAGGGCAGAGGCTGCCAGGGTGCTTGAGTTTGTTTGCATCCATGCTCCCCTCTTTTGGCGACTCAGCTTGCCCCCTGACATCTCCTAATTTACATCCGGGGCTGTGTAGCCAGGTCCTGGACTGGCCCAAGACTGGCCGAGGCCGTGAGTGCCTTTCCTTGGCGAGAAGAGCTGGTTTGCCCCAGCTTGACACTTTCCATGCTGATTTGGCTCAAGGGGATACCAGACCACCGATTCAGCACAGCCGGCCTCACAGCAGAGCCCGCAGAGCAGGGTCCTGTGGGGCCACGTCTCCTGGTGAATTTGAAGAAGCTGCAGGTGCACCGTTGTCAGCTGAAGAGGCCACCCATGGTCAGCCGAGACCACCCCAGGGAGAGCCCAAAGACCCCGACTCAGGAGCATAGCCTCGGCCCGGCCCGCTCACCCTGGGGGGACATCTGAAGAGGACGGCAGCCACCCCACAGACCCTCCCGGTGTCTGCTCCCCGAGAACCAGGGCGGCTCCTGGCCTTTCAGGGGAAGCAACGCCCCTGGGGGCCCCTGCTCCACGCTCTGCGGGCCCCGCCAGCCGCCTGCTCCCTGTGTGATGGCTGGGCTCTGCATGGAACGGTGGTCAGGGGCACTGGCCTTGAGCCATGGGTCGGTCAGCGCACACAGCCGGGACATGACTGGGAAGGGCAGCCCAGCAGGCGGGCGTCCATCTCTGCTTCTCAGGCGCCGCAGTGCCAGGAACGGTCCATCCACTTCCTCGGGGTGCCGTGGACCACACGGCCCCTTCTAGTCTGCCGGCCCCTCATCCCAGCCCAAGGTGCCACCCAGGCACCCCTCACCACCCGGGCCCCATGCCCTGCTCAGGCGTCTAAACCGTGGTGCTGAAGGGCAGCTGTGTGCGGAAGTCTGTCTGGAAGTGCAGGTCTGTGGGTTGCCTGCATTTCAGAAATGGGAGGACCTGGGGTCCCAGGAGTGTCACATGGGTAGGGGGTGTTCACAGATCAGGAAAGGGCCCTGGAGAGCTGGATAAGGTCTTGATTCCCACCGCTGAGTTGTGACCGAGCTGCATCCCCCTTTCCATCGCCAGCCCTTCACCTGGCTCACTCACCCCACCTCCAAGTGTCTGCCCAGCCACAGCCTGGCTCAGCTGCCTCCCGTGTCCTCACACAGCTCGGAATGCATTGCTCCTGTGGGCACGATGCCCGGCACACTCACTGTGGGCAGGGGGCAAGGAGGGAGCCGGGAAGAGGCCGCGGGCCACCAGGCACGTGGGCTTGCTGCTGGGTCTCCTGGGCCAGGCTGACGGAGGGGAGGGCATCAGCAGGGCCTGTGGCAGCAGAGCCAGGAAAGGACCCGCGGGCACAGAATGTCTGGCCTGAGAGGGCTGGGCTGCAGGGACAGAGCAGGGTTGAGGCAACTACATGGGTAACTTGGGAGAGGCCTAGGGATGCCGACAAGCTCACGCTCACCCCTGCTGAGCCCTTCTGAGCATCATCAGTACACGGTCGGTGCCTGGACGGCCCAGCCATCGGACGTACAGGGGAGCAATGAAGTGATCTAAGGAGACAGCACGGGAACGCCCCAGAGAGGCCACGGAGGCGGCCACAGAGGTGCCCTGGCTCGACCCCTCCCAGGGAAAATGCTTTGCATTTGCTCAGAGTTTGAAGATGCCGCCCTGACTGAGAGCAGCCCAATCCCAGGGCAGCCCCACACACGGAGCGCGCACCCCGGCATTCTAAGTGTGCACCACACTGAGCGTGCACTGGTGGGTGTGAGGCCAGAGAGCTGAGGGCCCTGCTCCCTGAGGTGGAGCCAGAGGTACCAGATGAAACCCGGGTGTTCTCCTGGTCTAGGTCCCTGCTCCCCACACCAGGGCACACTTCCCTGGCATGTCCCCAGAGTGGAAATGACCATGCCTGTGGACATGTCTGTCTGTCTGTCTGATACAGGATTCTCTGGCAGGCAGCCTCCACCTCCAGTCAAGGCCTCGTCTCTCTGTCTTTCTCTCTGCCGCCCTCTATCTCTTGTGCTTTCTCCATCTCTTTCTGTGTCTGTCTGTCTGTCTCTCCCCCATCTCTTGCTCGCTACCTCTCTCCGCATCTGTCTCTGCCATCCATGTCTCTCTCTTGCTTCTCTGTTTTCCTTTGTTTCTCAGTCTTTTCCTCAGTGCTTCCTGCTCCAGTTCTTCCAAGCTGTCCTCCCTGTGCAACTCCCAGAGAAGCCCTGGCCCCGGGTCTGTCTCCTGTCCCTGCTGTGTGCCCTTCTGGGTCCCGGGAGTGCACCCTGTTTCCCCCATTCCACACCCTCTGGCTTCCCAGCTCTGTCCCCCGGCCTGCCCCTCCTCTGGCCACCCCCCTGCCAACGGATCCTGCCCCCCCACTCGGGAGCCACATCTCTGCAAAGCTGCCCCATCGCTGCTGGGCTGATGCGGCACAAAGAGGAAAGCCAGGCTGGCAATTACCCAGCTAATTTCAGCCACCTAGACAGCCAAATCAGATATTTCACTTTTCTTAAAAACCCACCTCAGGGCCTGAATTAGCCTCCTAATTAATTATCTGGAACAGCCTGGGAATCTCTGGGTAGAACGGGGGTCCTTCCCAGTGCCAGGATGCCACCCACCCCTGAATCACATCCCGGTGATGTAATCATTATAATTAGAGCAGGCCCACAGCCTGCCCTTGACCACAGGGTCTCAGGGACAGGGCCCCGGGCCCTCGAATCTTTTGATTTAATTTGTGCTGATTGGACATGGAGCCATTCTCCAGGGGACGAGCCCACGTGCCGGCTCCTGCAGGGTGGGAGGGAGAGGCTCTGGGGCTGACCCAGCCCCTCTCTCTTCTCCCCTCAGTCCTGGCACCGTGCCCCAACCAGCTCCCTCTCCCTGGGAAATATCCCAGATTCCCTTCCCGATCATAACAGCACCGAGAGAGAGGCCTTGTGCCTGGATCACCTAATTCTCGCTAGAATGTGAATGACAGCAGTTTAGGGTGCTCACCCGTGGAGGCGACACCAAGGAAGCCCCTTTAATGGTAGAATTGGGCACCACCCAGAGGCCTTGGGCTGTGGGGAGCAGCTGGGGAGGGGTGGATGGGTGGCTCTGGGCAGCGCTTTGACCTGCCCAGGACAGTCTCAAGCCCCTGTGGGCCTGGGCTGACCACACTCTGCCAGAACACGTGTCAGCACCCCAACCCACTTCCCCCCAGCTCCAGTGCCCCCAGGGTCTCTGGCCACAATTATAGCTTTGCACAAAGTGGGAACAGGAGCCCCTCCAGAAAAGTAGTCAGCAGGGTTGGGAGCCTGTCCCCCCCAAAAACACACAAAAGAAGATGCACCAGCTCCTCGGGAGGGGTCAGGCCACATGAGCCACCTCTGACCTGCCCCCTGGCCTCAGCCCAGCTCTGTGCCTCCCCAGCCAGCGGCTGCCATCCCTGCAGTGCCTCTGGCCCATGGCTCTGCTCACCACGAGCCTGTGAGGTTGGCCCTAGTGCTCTGAAGCCCACCCAGGGGCTCCTCCCCCGGCCGTGTAGGGAGTCGCTGCTCCACCCTGGGTCCTGGGGCTCAGGCTGGAGCTCAGTGCAGCCCCTCCTAGCTTCCCAGTGCGGGAGCCGGGGCGAGCCCACCTGCAGCACCCAGCCCCCACCTCTGTCCACCCATGCTGGCGAAGGACCCTCGGAGAACACTGGGGCCACCGCCAAGCCAAGCCTGTGGTCCTGGCCTGTCACAGGGCTGTGTGGAGACCTGTGGTGTGTGTGCCGTGGGTGGCACGTGACCCTCTGGCCACCCCCGGCCGCCCCCACTCCCTACCTCCCAGGGCCTGCTTCATCACGAACTCCATGACGATGGCTTTGAGTCCTCGGCCGCTCCTCCAAGGGCCAGAATTCACAGGCGAGTGTGGCCAGAGGAACCTCGGCCTGGTGGGAAGAGCACAGGGGTCACAGGTGGCTCCCCCAGGCTCGGGGGCTTCTGTGTGGGCATGCACAGTGCCACTTCCCTGTCTCTGCCAAGCCTTCATCTGAGGGGGGTCCTGGGGGTCCGAGAGGCCACTGTGTGTCCCACACACCAAGTGAGAGGACCCCTGCACTGGGAGGGGGCACCTGTGAGTCTCTAGGAGGGCCCCTGTGTGGCTGTGGGGGGGGCTTCTGTGCCCACACACTGACCAGGGCAGGCAGGTCCCAGGACCCAGCTGGCCCTGCCAAGGGGTCTCTTCCAGCCCCAGGGCTTCAGGGGTCACTTTCTGTGGGGAGGGAGGACCACTCACAGCGGGGGGCACAGCTCAGAGGAGACCTGAGCCGGACTGCAGAGCCCGGTGGGGCCCTGGGGGCATTTGAAGGTGACTCAGAGTCCCACCACTGTGGCACCTGGGGGTGGGGGTGGGGGCTGTCCAGGGGTCAAGGGGGTGGGGAACAACCAAGGGAGGGGAGAAAGATTAGGGTTGGTGGGGTTGAGCAAGGTGCTCTTCAAGGGTCGCTGTGTCTTCTGGCAGGGCTCCATCCCTGGAGAGGTTCCAGTGCCCCCATCCCTGCAAACGCAGCAGGCAGGGGGTGGGGGCTGGAGAAGGAGGAGCTGCAGGGGGCCGTGGCCGTCTGCGAGGAGGGGAAGGGCAGACCCCCCACACACACACATCTGCATGGGGTGGGTGTTCTAGGTCCCAGCCCCGAGCCAAGGCCAGCTGGAACCCCAGTGGGGATGTGTTTCCTGTGAAAGCAGCTGCAGCCCCCCACCCCCACCCCCACCTTGTGGGGGTCTCTCGGGGCAGGAAATTCGGATCCCTGGAGAGCCACTGTCATTGCTTTTCTCCCTGCAGACGAGGGAGACCTGCACGAGTGCGGGCTTGGGGAGGGGGGGCCGGCCCGGGAGCGGGGGGCACTGCAAAGCGCGCGCAGGGGCGCCTTTGCCGCAAAGCAGATTCTGTCCCAAACTTCTCCTAGGGAGGGATGGAGGGAAGGAGGGATCCGCAGAGCCCGGCCGCGGAGAGGGCTGAGGTGCTGCGGGAGCTCCCCGGAAGGACCCGAGACACCCCCATGACCCCAACCCCCGCCCCACGCGGGGCCGGCGCTCCTTTCGTGGTTCCCCAATGGCTTTGCGGGCTAGTTGCCCGGCTCTGCCGAGCGGCCCTCAGGCGGGAGCGCGCCGGGAAAGAGAAAGAAAAAGAGAGAACAAGAGGGGGGCGGGAGACGCTCAGAGGGGACGAGGAGCCACCGAGACCGGGGGAGGCGCTGGCCGCTTCAGCACCGCGCCGGCGGACAGCGCCCGAGTCCGCGCCAGCCCCAGCCGGAGCGCGGCCGAGGTGCGGGGAGCCGGGCCGGGGCTGCGGGGAGCGGGGCCGGGGTGGAGCCGGGCCGGGTGCGGGCCGGACGCGCAGCGCTGTTACCTTCCCGGGGCGCAGGGCGGGAGGCGGTCAGCGGCGGAGCGCGCTCAGGCCGGCGGGGTCCATGTGGCGCCGCGGGAACTGCGGCTGCGGTGAAGGACACCGCGAGGAGGGCGCGTCACCGAGGCGCCCCCGCCCCCCGCCCGCGGCCGAGCGTGACTGGGAGGGCGGGGGAGGGGAGCGCGTGCGGGCGGGGCCTCGGCGGGCGGGGCGGGAGCCGGGGAGCCGCGCCCCCCCAGCCGCGGGCCGAGCTCTCCCACCCAGCGCGCGGGACCCCCGCCCGCCCCCCAGCTCTGCATCTCAGACCGTGCCCAGCCTGTTATCCCAGACCACCCGGTGGGGAGCTGCCTTGGGTGGGGTCCGCCCTCCCCCCAGGCGGGGTCGCACTCCCACCCCTCCCGCGAGCGCGCGAGGGACCGATGTGTGCGGGACCCCGGCGGGAGAGAAGCCCTTGCTCGTTGGGCCTGAACGGGCGGTGGGGGACCACTGCGCCCCCCTGCCCCTCCCCAACTCGGTTGACCCGGGCGGTGACCGTGGCGCTGACTGCGCCGAACGCCCCTGGGGCCGCCGCGACCCCGACCCCCGCCGCTCTCGGGCCCTCGCCACACTGCAGGGAGGGAGAAGGGAACCCTGGACCCCTGCAAGCCCACCCACCCCCTCTTGCGGAGAGAGGAGCCGCAGACTCGCCCGTGGCTGGTTTTCAGTGTAACAGAAGCGAAGACTAGAGAAAACACCGCCAGTTTCATTTGGGCGGGACAAAGGACGCGAGACCCCGAGAAGGCCCCGGGAGACAGACCCCGCCGCTCCCTGGGACGCTGGAGCCGGGCGAAGGCTGCTGAGGACGGGGTGGGCGCGGAGGGGAGCCAGCGCGGCCAGCGCCGGGTTGCGCACAGCGGGCGTCCCCTACCCGGCAGGGACGCCTGAAGGTCACTGCGGACCCGGGCTCCTCCCGGGCGGGCTGAGAGCTGCCGGCCAGGGTTCCGGGGGAGACAGCTGGGACAGAGGATGAGGCCTGGGTCCCTCCGTCTGAGGGGGACTCACTGCAGCCCCGAACCTCCCCAGGGCCTCCCGGACTTCCTCTGCGGGGAGAGCAGCCCTGCAAGGTCGAGCCCTGGGCTCCTGTCCCCACCTGCTCCCCAGGGGGCTCCAGAGACCCTGACCACAGCCTGGACGGCGCATTGGCCTAGCCGGCCTGGCGGGTCCAGGCCCCCCTAGAGCTGCTCCAGCTGAAAACGCAGCTCAGCAGCCTTTGGGATGGACCCTGCAGGCGGTCACTGATCGAATCGGTCAGTGGCTCTTTCTGGCTGAGTCATCAGCCCTGAAGCTGCACCCCCTCACCCTGCCCAGGGAAGACAACTCCTCACCCCTAGATTCTCCTCCCTCAGCCTCACAGGTCTGTGCACCCCCAGGGTCCTGGCCCCACAACACCCACCTGCGCTCCCACCCCTCAGCGACCACCTCCAGGCCCGCAGGGTCAGCAGGGTCCCAGAGAAGGGGAAGGTGATGGCCGCGCCCCACCAGGCCTCCACTGCACCAACTGGGGCTGGGGAGCAGGGGCAGCCTTGGTAGCTGGCAGGCTCGGCCCTGCCCCTGCCTCCCACCAAGGACACCTGTCACCTGGGTCTGGGACCCCATACAGATCCCAGGCCCCTGCCCTGGAGATGGAAGGAGAGAGTCTGGGGTGAGGGTACCCAGCCCTGGGCTATGGGGTTTGCGTCCACGGTGGCTGGCAGTGACCTGTGCGGGGGCTGAGGTGGGGTCCTCTCACAGCCCAGAGGTCACCTGTCTGGTTGGCGTGGACAGTGGAGGTGAGGCCTGTGAGCACCTGGCCTGGGAGCCGACGGGCCCCAGGATGCCCCTCGCTGGAGCAGAGCCTCTGGCTGGGAGCTGGCCCGGAGGGGGCACCCCGGGATGGGGCACAGGGCCCCACCTCGGCTTCCAGAACTCAGCCCCTGGCCGTCCCCAGGAGTGCGGGAGCCACTTTCGTTGGTCTCCACACCCACTTTGCACGAGGTGGGCGACACCCCAGGCCCCATGTGTCTATGGACTGGAGTCTTCTGCCTCCAGGACTTGAGGGTCTGCTCAGCCCAGACCCTGGGGGCGTCTTCAGAACCTGGGCTCGGGGGGAGGAGAGGAGGGGTCTGGGTCCAGGAAGAGAGGGCTCACTTGGCCCCACTGTCACTGCTTCCCTCCAGGTGGCCCCACTGAAACCCCAGGGCCAGGCTCGGGCCGGGCAGGGAGCAGGGAGAGTCATGGCCTGTGACCCTTGGTGACACGAGGAGCAGCCCCTCAGCTCAGGGGCCCAAGGCTGACCCCACCGATTCCACAACTGGGAGCCAGAGACGGCCTGGGCCAGGGGCAGCAGGCCCCCCACCCACCCCCAGGCCCACCGGCCCCCAGGCTGTCTCCCTGTCATCGCCCTCCTCACTCCTGTCCACACCCCAGGGCCCTCTCCCACTATTCCAGGCCCTGAGCTGGGGCTCGGGGACCCAGCCAAGATTCTGACCCTCCCTGGGGAGATAGAAAAGGTGGGTGACCAGGTCGGGATGGGGGTCAGTGGGCAGCTGCAGGCTCCTGGGGAGGGTTCGGGGCTGGCACGAGCTCGAGGGGTGCCATGAGCCCATGGAGTGGGTTGAGCAGGCCAGGCCAGGGCAGGCAGGCTGGGGGCACACACTGGGCCTGGGCGGTCCGCTCCCCCAGCCGAGGGCAGGCCCGAAAGTGCCCCTTCACTCCCGTGCAGCTGTGCCCAGCTCCGGGGCTGGGGGCGGGCAGGGGTTGTGGGGGTCCCCCTTCAGAAGGGAGCTGGGGCGATGGGCAGCAGCCTTGGGCCACCAGGGCTGTGAGCAAGAGATTCTCTGATGGCAGAGAGCAGAGTGGCCCTGAGGTGCCAGCCCAAGAAGCAAAAGCTCTTTCCTGGGACCCTCCAGCCCCTTGGGGAGGGCACTGTCCAGGGGTGCCAGGGCTTGGAGGCAGGGGTGGGACCGGGAGGGGACGTGGGTCACCGGGGCCGCGCCGAGGGTGACGGCTCAGCTCTGGGGTGTCACCCACAGCCGGTCGCAGCTGGGAGGCCCTTGCTCGGCATCGCCTTCAGTCGCAGCTATGCCCCGGAGGCAGCTCCAGGGGCCCAGAACAGGGTCGTGTGCAGGGGCCGCTGGAGCTGGCTTTGAGACCCCAGCAGAGTCCCTGTCAGCCACGCGGGGCCACGCCAATGGCAGCAAGAGGACACGGCTGCTCGGCCCCTCCTGCAGGCCCAGCAGAGGGGAGCAGGGTGGGGAGCAGGCAGCGGCCACACCCGCAGGGGCACCCAGGCCAGAGCACAGGTCGATAATGGGGGGCACCGAGTAACCCAGCACCCGGCCCCACATGGCCCCCTTTGCTTTGTCATCTGAAAGGTCCGACACGTGAAAAGCTGCGCACTGCAGGGCAGGAGCTGTCGCCCCGTCAGGCGGCAGTGGGAATGGTGACGTGCCCAGTTCCTGGCTCTCGTCTGCCTCTCAGCCCCTCCCCTGCCTCCCCCCACTGTGGCCTCAAGACAGTGACACAAAGGGGACTCGGCCCCCCACATCTCTGTCCCAGAGGTTGCCCCTCCAATTCCAGTGTCATGGGTCCCCTGGCACCACCCCAGACACCCTGAGGCCCACCTCCATCCTGACGTGCTCAACCCTTCTCTGCCTCCCTGTCTTGAGGGCCAGGCCCAGCCAGAGGGCTCCCCACTGCTCCCCACGGGTGCCCACCCCACACCAGCACCACCCTGCTCTGACCCCACAGTGACCTCCCAGGTCCCTCCAGCCACCCCCCAGCCCCAGCCCCCTGCCCCCTCCCACCTAGGTCTCTAGCCACTGCCCCAACAGCCCCTGACCCAAGGGGACACAGCGGGGGTGCAGGTGGCTCTAAGCAAGTGCCTATTGGCCTGCGGTGTCGGGGTGCGATGTGCAGGGCTGGCCAGCAGAACCGCCTGGACAGGGGGTAGCAGGGAGCAGGGAGAAGGGGGAGAAGGAGCAGGGTGGGGGGTGCAGCTCGGAAGCCCCCTCTGAGCTCCAGAGGCAAAAATAGCGGAGTTCACAGGGACTGAGACTAGAAGGCTGCATCTCACCTCTCGGCACAGGAGGGGGCTGTGGGGGGCCAGGACAGGCCGGAAGAGAGTGGGTGAGCGGCGGGAGACCCTCTGGGAGGCGTCAGGTGCGTTTGGCCACTGGGTCCTCACCAAGGTGCTGAGGGCAGGGCCCGAGCTCTAGGGGTCACATCCCCTCTCCATGGCCACTCGCCAACAGGAGGGACCCCGGAGAAACGGCCCACCCCAGTGGGGCTCCAGGCCGAGGGATGGTATCTCCAGTGCCCGAGGGCAACAGAGGTCAAGGCCGACCCTCCCTTCCGGCATCAGCAGGGCACACAGCCCAGATGCCAAGCATGCCCCAAGCCGCCCCCACCCTGCTGCCCCCCGGCCCCCCGCTCTGCCATCCCCCCAGCCACGGCCCCCCAAGAAGCCACTCACAGAGACTGGGGCAGCACCCGCAGCTCGGCTGGTCTGGGGGCGCACACATCCCACCTCTCAGAAGAGCCACTTCCAAGCCCGGCCTCGGCCGAGAGCCTCGGGGATTTGGCCGAGTGGCCGCGAGGGCCTGGTTGAGTGGGTGGAGCGGCTGAGCCCGCAAGGTGGGCTGCGGGAGGCACCTACAGCGGGGCGTCGGGTGCCATGTCCCTGTGAGCCCACACATCCGAAGGGGAGTCCTCACGTGACCCTGTGATGACATCGAGGCCGGGCTCGCCAGCTGTCCTGTGGCTCCGAGCTTCCCAGCTAACGCTCCAGGCTGGGGGGTCCCGGTGAGCAGGACTCTGAGGCTGGGGGTTGGGGGTGCTCCCTGGGCATGAGAGGCCAGCTCCTGATCTCCCCCAACCCTCAAGACAGAGCCCCCCCAGCTTTGACGCCCAGGTGGGTCGGGCCCGGCCCTCCTTCAGCCAGGAGACCCTGACTCCGCACAGACTGGGCAGGCTGACACCAGGGTGGGCTCTCGCCAAGCGGGCTGGGGGCTGGAGAGACCCCTCCCAGCAATGCCGGCTGTGGAGGGGAGCAACTGTGCAGACGGATGGGGCCCCTATGCCAAAGGGCTCCAGGAGTGGGTCTCCCAGGCCCAGCGCCAGGGCCAGGGGCTTCAGCCAGGCCTTGAAGGAGAGGCCTGGGGTCCGAGGAGAGCAGGGGGCCTGGGGGTGCGGTGCTCGGCTGGGTGGGCGTCCCGGGTGGGCAGGACCCCTGGGGCTGAGATGCTCAGAGCCCAGGCGTGGAAGGTTGGACCCCGAGGACCCCTGCCCCTCCCCAGACTGAGGGTGCTGTTACAGGGATGGGAGGGTGGGGGGCAGGGGGAGCACAGTGTGCTCATATGGGGAGCTCCCTTCACCCCAGGGGACACCCAGAGGGAGGCCTGGTACGAGATGCATGTCGGGAAGCGTGTCCCACCCCGGAAGCACCGGGAGGCGCCGCTTTGTTCTCCAGCAGACACAGGCACCGGTTGAAGCCCTGGGCTTGGTTAGGGAAAGGAGCCTGGAGCCCGGCCGGCCTGGGACTACCCCTGGCGGCCCCGGGTCTGGACCTTCTCCTGGCTCTGGGCGCCGA
>PVKY010000927.1:0-37674 GCA_004027775.1 Bradypus variegatus | reverse complement strand
CCCTTATATCCCACTATTATTATCATTTAGCTTTGGTATAATGCCTTTGTTACCATTAATGAAAGAATACTACAATGTTACTGCTAACCACAGACCTTAGTGTGCATTAATTTTATTTTTTCCATATCCTACCTCATTATGATAGTGACATGCATTTGTTTTACTTGGTTAAAAACTTTCTTATATTTGTACAATTAACCACCATCACTGTCCACTCTAGGTTTTGCTGAGTTATACAGTTCCAGTTTTTAGGCTCCAGCTTTCCTTCTGGTGACATACACGACCCTAGTCTTCCTCTTTTAGCCGCACTCACTCAGCATTGTTAATTACACTTATGGTATTGTGCTATCCATTTCTGAACCTTTACAATCAACCTTATTAAACATTCCATGCTCTTTAAGCATCAACTGCCCAATCTCTACCCTCTTTCCATCTCCTGATAACCTGTACTCTTGAATTTAACCGTCAGAGTTTGCTCATCATAGTTAGTCCACATTAGTGAGACCATACAGTATTGGTCCTTTGGTTTCTGGCTTATTTCACGCCACATAATGTCCTCAAGGTTCAGCCATGCTGCTGCACGCATTGTGACTTTATTCTGTCTCACAGCTGCGTAATATTCCATCATACATATATACCAGAATTTGTTTATCCATTCATAAGCTGATGAACATTTGATCTGTTTCCATCTATTGGCAAATGTAAACAAGGCACTATAAGCATCAGTGTGCAACATCTACTCCTGTACCTGCTCTCAGTTTTTCTGCATATATACCTAGTAATGGGACTGCCAGGTCATATGGCAAATACATATTTAGCTTCCTGAGGAACCTCCAAACTGCCTTCCAGGGCGGCTGCACCATCCCACACTCCCACCAACAGTGAGAAAGGGTGCCTCTTCCTCAACATCCTCTCCAGCACTGCAGTTTTCTGTTTTTTTTTTTTTAAATGCCCATTCTAGCACAACTATATGATGGCACTGTGAACGTTGATTGTACACCATGGATGATTTTATGGCATGTGAATATATCTCAATAAAACTGAATTAAACACGTACACACACACAAACAAACAGCAATGGCCATTCTAGTAGGTGTGAGATGATATCCAATTGTAGTTTTGATTTGCATTTCCTTAATAGCTAGTGAAGTTGAGCATCTTTTCATGTTCTTTTTAGCCATTTGTATTTTATCTTTGGAAAAGTGTCTTTCCACGTCTTTTGCCCATTTTTTGATTGGGTTGCCTTTTTGTTGTTGAATTGTAGGGTTTCTTTATACATTCTTGGTATTAAGCCCTTAGCAGATATGTGGTTTCCAAATGTTTTCTCCCACTGAGTAGGCTGCCTTTTTACTTACTTGAGAAAGTCCTTTGAGACGCACACAGTTGTTCAATTTTGAGGAATGTCATTTATCAATTTATTCTTTCACTGCTCACACTTTGGGTGTGCTCTGGTTTGCTAATGCTGCTGGGATGCAAAACACCAGAAATGGATCGGCTTTTATCAAAGGGGGTTTATCTGGTTACACAGTCACAGTCTTAAGGCCATAAAGTGTCCAAGGTAACACATCAGCAATCGGGTACCTTCACTGGAGGACAGTCAATAGTGTCCAGAAAACCTATTAGCTGGGAAGGCACGTGGCTGGCATCTGCTCCAAGTTCTGGTTTCAAAATGGCTTTCTCCCAGGACGTTCCTCTCTAAGCCACAGCTCCTCTTCAAAATGTCACTCTCGGTTTCTCTTGGGGCATTTGTCCTCTCTTAGCTTCTGTGGAGCAAGAGTCTGCTTCCAATAGTCGTCTTCAAAATGTCTCTCATCTGCAGCTCCTGTGCTTTCTTCAGTGTCCCTCTTGGCTGTAGCAGCTGGCTCCTTCTGTCTGATCTCATACAGTGCTCCAGTGATTTAATTCAGACCCACCCTGAATGGGCGGGGCCACACCTCCATGGAAGTTATCTAATCAGAGTCATCACCCACAGTTGGGTGGGGCACATCTCCATGGAAACACTCAAAGAATTCCAATCTAATTAACACTGATAGGTCTGCCCACAAAAGATTGCATCAAAGACAATGGCGTTTGGGAGGACACAACACATCCAAACTGGCACAGGGTGTGAGCTCTAGGAAACCACCTTCTATCACAAGATTTTAAAGATATTTTCCTGCAATTTCTTCTAAGAGTTTTATGGTCTTGGCTCTAATACTTGGGTCTTTGATCCATTTTGAGTTAATTTTTGAATAAGGTGTGAGGTAGGGGTCCTCTTTCCTTCTTTTGGATATGGATATACAGTTTTCCCAGCACCATGTGTTGAAGAGGCTGTTCCGTCCCAGCTGAGTGCACTTGGTTGCCTCGTCAAAAATCAGTTGTCTGCAGATGACAGGGTCTATTTCTGAACTCTGAATGCTATTCCACTGGCTGGTGTACCTAGGCTTTTGCCAGTATCATGCTATTTGGACCACTGTAGCTTCGTAGTATGCTTCAAGTCAGGAAGTGTGACACCTCCCACTTCATTTTTCTTTCTCAAGATGCTTTTAGCTATTCGGGGCACTTGCCCTTCCAAATAAATTTGACTACTAGTTTTTCTATTTCTGCAAAGTAAGCTGTTGGGATTTTGATTGGTATTGCATTGAATCTGTAAATCATTGTAGGTAGAATTGACATCCTAACTATATTTAGTCTTGCAATCCATGAACACAGATGTCCTTTCATCTACTTAGGGCTTCCTTGTTTTCTTTTAGGAATGTTTTGTACTTCCTGTATATAAGACCTTTACATTCTTGGCTAAATTTATTCCTAAATATCTGATTCTTTTGTTTGCTATTGTAAATGGAATTTTTTCCCTGATTTCCTCCTCAGATTGCTCCTTACTGATGTATAGAAACACTACTGGTATCTGTGCATTGATCTTGTATGCTGCCACTTTGCTGAACTTATTAGCTCTAGTAGCTTTGTTGTAGATTTTTCAGGACTTTCTCCGTATAGAATCATGTCATCTGCAAATAGTGAAAGTTCTACTTCTTCCTTTCCAATTTGGATGGCTTTTATTTCTTTTTCCTGCCTAATTGCTTTAGCTGGAACTTCCAGTACAATGCTGAATAACTGTGATGACAGTGGCATCCTTGTCTTGTTCCTGATCTTAGTAGACTTTCCCCACCGAGTACAATGTTAGCTGTGGGCTTTTCATATATGCCTTTTATCATGTTGAGGAAGTTTTCTTCTGTTCCCATCTTTCAAAGTGCTTTTACCAAGAAAGGATGTTGGATTTTGCCAAATGCCTCTTCTGCATCAATCGAGATGATCATGTGGTTTCCCCCTTCAGTTTGTTAATCGATTTGTTAATTACTTTGACTGATTTTCTTGTGTTGAACCACCCTTGCATACCTGGGCTAAAACTCACTTGATCATGATGTATAATTCTTTTAAAGTGCTGCTGGATTCAGTCTGCAAGTTTTGTTGAGGATCTGTGCATCTATATTCATTAGAGAGACTGGTTTATAATTTTCTTTTCTTGAAATATCTTTGTCTGGCTTTGGTATTAGGGTAACGCTGTTTCACAGAATGAAATGAGTTGGGTAACTTTCCCTCCTCTTCAATTTTTTGGAAGAGTTTGAGCAGAATTGGTACTAATTCTTCCTGGAATGCTTGGTAAAATTTACCCATGAAGCCAACTGGTCCTGCACTTTTCTTTCTTGGAAGGTTTTTGATGACTGATTCAATCTCTTTATTTGTGACTGATACGCTGAGGTCTTCTGCTTCTTCTGGAGTCAGTGTTGGTTGCTCACGTGCTTTGTGGAAGTTGTCCATTTCATCCAGGCTGCCTAGTTTGTCGTCATACAGCTGCTCATAGTATCCTCTTATGACCTCTTTTATTCGTGTGGAGACAGTAGTAATGGCCCCCTTTCCATTTCTGATTTTATTTATTTGCATTCTCCCTCTCCTTTTTTTTGCTGTCAGTCTAGCTAAGGGTCTGTCAATTTTATTGATTTTTCTCAAAGAACCAACTTCTGGTTTTGTTGATTCTATTGTTTTTTTGTTCCCAATTTCATTTATTTCTGCCCTAATCTTTGTTATTTCTTTCCTTCTGTTTGCTTTGGGGTTAGTTTGCTGTTCTTTTTGAACTTCCTCCAGGTCTGTCATTAACTCTTCGATTTTAGTTCTTCTTTTAATACAGGCATTTACGGCAATAAATTTCCCTCTCAGTACTGCCTTCACTGCATCTCATATATTTTGATATGTTGTGTTCTCACTTTCACTTGCCTCAAGATATTTACTGATTTCTCTTGTAATATCTTCTTTGATCCACTGGGTGTTTAAGAGCATTCCATAAACTTGTGAATTTTCCAGCCCTCCATCTATACTGATCTCCAGCTTCACTCCATGGTGATCCGAGAAGGTGTTTTGCACCTCTCTCGTTTCGAGTCACGTTTTTGATACCCACCATGTTGTTGTTGTATCTGCAGTTTGTTCCTTTTGTTGTTGAGTATTAGTTCACTAAACAAATACACTACGAGTTGTTTATTCATTCACCTGTGAGAGATATTTGGGTTGTTCCCAGCTTTGTGACCATCCTTGTACAAGCCTTCTTGTGGACTTTGTTTTGATTTCTCCTAAGTAAACTGCCCAGGAAAGCTCCCTGGTGAAACAGCTGGCTCGGGGCCTTGGCAGGGGAGTGGAAAGCCAGTCCGGATCATCTCTTGCCAGAAAGTAAGGAACTACACAGTGACAGACTATGGGGCCATGTCACAGGAACCCTGGACCCAGCCTGAAGAGGTGCCCACTGGCCAATCCTTAGACAGTTTTCTACACCTTAATTAAGAACAGCAATGGGAGAGAGACTCTTGAAAGAAGAGAAATCCATTAGTCTACAGTGATGAGTGACTGACAGATGATAGGCAGATGGCAGGCCACAGAGAAGGGAGGGCTCTGCTCACAGAATGCTGAGCACCTTCTGTGGGTGTGAAGCGAGTGTGGGGGCTGGCAAGGTTAGCTCAGGAGAGCCTCAGGAGCAGAAGCTACATCTAGGGAAAATTTTGATGAGCAGCAAGGCAATCTGCAGGGAAAAAAGCAATGCTGCAGGGTGGAACCCGACACCCCCAGAGGAGCAGACCGAGGCTGCGAGTCCGGGAAGGGTGCTGCACCTGGGCAGCTTTCCAGTATGAGATACACAACCTGAATCTGACCACGAGGAAACAGTGGACAGATCCCAAACAAGGAACGCTATGATTGTGAGGGGTAGTATTTTAAAAAGCAATGTCGTGAAAGACACAAGTTTCAGATTAAAGTACACAAAAGAAACAGGACAACTAAATCCAATTCCTGGCCCTAGGCTGGAGAATAAATGCTACAAAGGTCATTACTGGGTCAAAATTGGAAACCAGTGGGAGGTTAGATCACAGTATTGCATCCACGCTAAGCTTGAAGTTGACCCCTGTGGGCACGTAAAAGAGTATTCTTCCTCTTAGGAGATACACCCTGTAGTATACAGGAGCAAAGAGATCCATCAGTTAGCGCTCTTCTGATCTTCTATACCCTTCTTTACGTTTTTTGTCCAGTTGCTCTATCAATTATTGAAAGAGTGATGTTAAAATTCCCACCTATAATTGTGAATCTGTGTTTCTCCCTTTAGTTCTATTTTCGCTTCATGCATTTTTTAGCTATGTTACCTGGTGCCTTTTTGATTGTTATGTCTTATGATCAAATGACCCTTTTATCATCATGAAACGTCTCGACATATTCTCACTTCGTCTGGTTAATATAGCCACTCTAGCTTTCTAGCACATTCACGTGGTATACAATTTTTCATCCCTTTTCTTTCAACCTCTCTGGTCTTCATATTTAAAGTGCATCTCTTAAAAATGCATGTAATTTCTTTTTTATCTAGTTTAAACCTTTTAATCAGAACGCTTAATCTGTTTACATTTAATTAATTATTGATATGGCTGGATTTAGTTCTACCATTTGGCTACTGATTTTCTTTGTCCCATCTAATTCCTATCCTCTGTTCTTCCTTTCCCACCTTATTTTGGCTCAGGCAAATGTGTTTAACATTTCATTTTAATCACACCACTGGTTTTCAGCTCTGTATCTGCCTTACGTTTAGTGACCTCTGCAAGGGGAGGCCGTGGGGCCCGTGACTCGTCCTCTACCCCACGGCAGGTCCTTAGGGTGGGGCCTGGGGTAACACTGCCTGAGGCGCAGCCACACCGTGAGCACCGGCAGGACAGGCCTTGTGTACCCGCTCACTTCCAAAGGTAAACTCATGTGGCTGCTGGCTTATCAGAAGATGCCCAAGTATTTCACGCAGCTTGTGGCACAACCACTGCCAAAATCCATGCCGGAAACGTCTACACCGGCACAAAGAACCCTTCCTGGAGTTACTTCTGCTTCTCAGAGGGCCCAAGGGGCCCCAAGGTCCCCAGGAGGCTGCATCTGCCGGAATCAGTGTCCCCCTCAGTGAGCAAAGTCAGGGCCCAAGAAACACTTGTTTAGGGCATAAACGAACTAATACATTTGACTCATCTGCAGAGTCTTGAAAACGAAACTCTCCATGGTACCCTCGGTCCTGTTTCCGAGGCAGGAGTCCGACGTCTCCGACACACTGTGCTGCGATCCGGTTTTCCCAGGTAGCTGAGACGCGCGGAGCAACTGGGAACCGTCAACGTGGAAGAGGCCCCCGCTGTGCTGCTCAGGGCAGCAGGGGAAGCAGATGCTGACGGTGGATGCTGAATGAGCCCATTTTTAAAATCGTGTTAAAGTATCTTTATTTTTCTGTATGAGACTGGAATGACATCCGTAAAACATCCACAACCGCTCGCTCTCGTATTAAAGAAATTGAACCAATAACCAATAACCTTTCAAAATAGAAAGCCCCAGGCCCAGACGGTGTCACCGGAAACCCTCCAGCGCTTGATGAGACGACCCTGGCTCCTCTCAGCCCCCTCCCAGCACCGAAGCTCGGAGCCCAGCCTGCCTCATCCTCGAGACCAGCATTACCGGAGGCCAAACCAAGACCGGCCCAGAGAGGGAACCACAGGACAGTGTCTCATGAACAGCCGTGCAAAAATCCTGAGCAAAACATCAGCGACTCGACCCCAACAACAGATACCAAGGATTACATACCACAGCCAAGCGCTGTTTACGCCAAGTACGCGAGGCTGGGTGACATTCAGCCTTCAGTCATCTAACCCCCACAGCAACAGACTGAGGCAGGAAAGTCACGTGCTCGTATCAGCTGACACAGAAAAGGCACATGACAAAATCCAACATTCGCTCCTGATAAAAAAGCCCAGAAAACCAGGACTAGAGGGGAACGTCCTCCAGCTCACAAAGCACATCCGCCCAGGGCTACCGGGGGTCACCACCGCACCTTCAGATCTGGACGGGCACGTGTGGGTTTTGATTTGGGGGTAAAAAGAAGGAGAGAAGGAGGGAGAGGGAGAGGGAGGAGGCGAGGGGAGGGGACGAGGGAGGGAGGCAGGACAGACGAGCACCCACAAAAGCCTAAGCTAGCACCCTAGTTAGGCTCAGGAAGGCGGCCAGGCTGTCTGTTCCCGCCACGCCTGCGCGACGCCATGTGGGAGCCCCAGCCAGCATGATAAGACGAGAAGAGGAACAAAAGGCCACAGACTGAAAAGGAGGAAATAAAACTGTTTCTCTATTCTTGGACAACATGTTTCTCTATGTAGAAACCCCAAATAATCAACCCAAATTCCTAGAACTAACAGACAAGTCCAGCAAGGCTGCAGGATACGAGATTAACATACAAAAAAATCGACTGTTTTCCCATATACCAGAAAAGAACAATTGGAATTTGAAATCAAAACACAATAGCATTTACCAATACATAAGAAATGAAATGCTCAGACGTAAATCTAATAAAATAAGGATACTACTGATACATAGAACTACGAAACACTGACGGAAGAAATCAAAGACTTCACTAAATGGAGAGCTGTTCTGGGTTCACGGATGGGAGACTTGATGCTAAGATGTTAGTTCCTCCCAACTTGGTCTACGGATGCACCACAACCCCAACCAAAATTCCAGCAAGCTACCTTGCAGATAGCAACAAACTGATTCTAAAGCGCATACGAAAATGCAAAAGGCCTAGAATAAAATGCAATACTGAAGAAGAACCCCAACAGAAAAAGAAAGAAAGAAAAAGAAAAGAAGAAAAATGAGCTGTCAAGCCACAGAAAGAAACGGAGGAACTTCTATGCATGCCGCTGTGTGCAAGAAGCCAGTGTGGAAAAGCTACATACTGCACATTTCCAGCTACAGGACAGTTTGAAAAAGGCAAAACTGTAGAGATGGAAAATAGGTCAGTGGTTGCCAGGGGCTTAGGGGAAGGAGAAGGGTTGAAGCATGAGGGTTTTTTAGGGCAGTGAAATTATTCTGTATAATGGCAAATATAAGACATATGTCAAAACTCATACAAGTTCACAGCACAAAGGGTAAACCTCAATGTAAACAAATTTAAAACAAACAAAACATATAGGATCAGGAGATCCAGGACAGAATGCTAACTGTGACACGAGACTCTAACGGTACCACAAACGCAGGAAACAGCCTCACGGACTGGGGAGGGAGGACAGCTGCTGACAGAAGAGTCTGGGAGTGAGTGGCCGCACGCGAGAGCCCACTGGGTCTCCCGGTAAAGCCACTGCCTGGGCCTTGGGTTTGCAGCCTGCTCCTGGCCTTGGAGGCTGAAGTGAGCGACTAAGGGGAGGGGTGGCCGCTGGCTGGGACCTCACGGGGAGCGCAGGGAGCTGTGAGCGCACAGGTGGCAGGGGACGCCCGTGGGAGCCGCAGCCAAACACAGACACAGGTGGACACACACAGCAAGGTGCCCAGAGATGTGTATGAGTTGGGGTGTGGGGAGCACACAGTGCCCTGCTCTGACAGCTGAAAGCCCAAGGCAGAGACCCCAGGACCCACCAGGACACCCAGCTCCCAGACCCTGGTTTCCCACGCCGGGCTCCGGCTGAGGATCCGGGCTCCCAGAGGATGGCCGACTCCAGGACCAGGGCAGGACACACAGACACAGATCTGGAGCACGATGGGTGCGGGTTGGGGGAACCCAGGAGCCAACAGAGAGCCCCCGGGGGCCAAGGCTGGAGCAGCCTGAGCAACCAAACAGAGCAGTGTTGGATACAACCCAGCAAATAAAATAAACGCCTATGAATCTGGTCATCTGCACCGATCTAAACAAACAACTGGATAAGTAAGTGACCATGGGGGAGAAGAGAGATCTCCGTGCAGCGTCCCAGATCAGCTCTGTAGCTGCCCCCTCTCGGGGGTGAAGCGTGGCCCCTTAGGGGGGCTGCGCAGTGACTGCTTTCCAAAGAGGCAGGATGGGGAGGGGCTGCACGAGACTGCGGGCTCACGCCGTGGCACAAACCCGGGCGCCAGGCTCTTCCTCCTCACACCCACACTTCTAACCAGGAGAGGAACACCTGCCAGAGCCACCTGCGGGACAGGCCGTGCACGCCTGACCAGGCCTCCGCAAAGCCGCCAGGGAACCACAAATGAGGGGTGTCTGGACACTGCCCACGCCCAGAGGGGCCTCAGGAGAGCGGGGCCCGGGACGGAAAAGGCAGGAGGGGATAACAAGGAAACCTGAGTAGCGGGACTGGAGCTAGTAATGACGTACCAGTGCTGGTTCTTTAGTGTGACCAATGTACGTGCTGATGTGAGATGCTACAAATAGGTGAGACTGGATACGGGGTACTCAGGAACGCTACTGTTTTCGCAGTACTCCTGTAAGCCTGAAACTGTTCTAAAATACAGCTTATTCAATTAAAGTCAAGGCGGCAAAGCAGCCATGGGATTTGTGCTGATCAGGAAAGCCATTGCCAGTCCCACCCACAAAGCACACAGAATGAAGACAGTCCTGGAGGTGCTCCATCCCTATAGCCCAGAGGGCACCCCGGGGACCCGAGCAGGTGCCCAAGCCTGGCCCACCTTGTGGGTGAGGGCAGGGGCACCCAGGTGTCAGGGGGACAGGAGGATGGCCTGGCTGCTTCGGTGCTGGCTCCACTCCTCGAGCCCACCCCACTGCCACCCGGGCGAGGGGCATGGAGCACTGAGTGGGAGAGGAGGGGGAGGGCTCCCCTCAGTGACCCCTGCAGATGTGACGGGTACCCACGGCCTGCCGGCAGAACCTCCGCAGCCTCCACAGGGGGCCATGTGGCTCTAGACCAGTGCCCCGGCAGAGCTGGGTCCGACCTGACCCCACCTTGCGCACACCTGGGACTCGGCGGTAAGACTCCTCTTGAGAAAGGAAGGCATGGGAAGGAACAGAGGGGCAGCCTCCCCACCGTGCTCCCGCTGTGACAGCTCTCCCCGGAGCTTGCCCCTGACCCCCGCCTCCATCTCGCGGGCCCACACGGTGCCGGGGGGTCTGGCAAGGTGGTCTCATGGGGGTCCTGGGATGCTGCTCCAAAGGCAGCTGGCTGCTGCCACCACCGCTGGTTAGTTCAAGAGGAAGCCACTGCGGCCGCTCGTGGGTGCAGCCCCCCCGCACACTGAGCGCAGGTGCCCGAGGTACAGTCGCCCCTCCTACTCACCAGATCTGCCCCACGCTGACCAGGGACATGTAGAGGGCCCAGAGTGCGGCCATGAGCACCATGTTGGCGCAGCCGGTCACCAGGACGAAGGACGAGAGGCCCAGGCCGAGGAGGGCGAGCGTGTCTAGGGCGGCGTTCATGTCCGACCAGTCCAGGAGCCAGAGGACCGTGGGGGCGTGGCCCAGGGCGTCCCAGCCGGCCTGCCCGCCGAAGTGCCGCTGCAGGCGCTCCAGGTACAGCCGGCAGGGGAGCAGCCCCCGGTCCCCGATCAGCTGCTTGTTCTGACGGAAAGCCACCAGGAACGCCACCGCTGCAAGGAGAAGATGACAGACAGGCGTGAGGGGTGCACAGTCACCCGTGGGAGCGGCACATTCAGGCACACGGGAACGCTGCAGGGCCGAGGGGGGACGCCGAGCACCACCGGTGGATCCCAGGACTCGGTGTTCTTGCAGAACTGTGGGGAAAGTCTTAGAGGGGCCAACCTGGAGAAGATGCAAAATCTAAATGCCCAGACAGGGTTTCAAAAAACATTTCACAAAATAGCCTGGTAGCCAAAAAACTATTTTAGCCAAAAAAGGGAGGGCTCATTCTGTGAAGTCCCCGTCAGGAATCTCACGGACCGAGAGTTCCAGAGCTGGGTGGGGGGCTCACGCATGTGGTCAACCTCCATGCTTGGGAGGAGAGGACCTCCAGGCAGCTCAGGATTCCCTACACCGGACGACACATCGCTACCCCCATGCATACAGCAGATGTGCACGTGCACGTGGCTCGTGCACAGTTACACGTGAACGTTAGCTACTGTCTCACCTGCTTCCAAGCTGCGTTCTGGCAACCCGGAACCCAGTCAGCACCGCGGCTCCCAGAGCACGCGACAGAGCCTGAAGCCTGCAACAGCGCTGGCGGCTGAGTAACGGTTACCGCCACTTCAAACCCCAAATTGCTGAATTCATTTCTAATGGCTCCCACCCCCAAAGCAGCACATCTTCTGGACTGCAGTGCGGCACAGGCTGGCGCACACCTAGGACTGGAGGTGAAGACGGGGCACTCGGTGCCCACCCAGGCACCCACGTTGTGGCCAACAGCGGGATCCACCAGATCCCACCAGACATCGTGGGGGGACACTGAGGCTGAGGAACCATGTGCATCCCGGGGCACAACCCACACTTCCCAAAACACAGAACATTTACCATTTTCACAGCTGATACAAGTGCCTCACTGGAAGCGCAACGAGAGAAAAATGAGGAAATCGGCGTCCAAATCAGCAACTTTTGTGCAAAGTATATTATTAAGAAAGTGAGAAGACCTACAGAATGGGAGAAAATATTTGGAAACCACATATACAGTAAGAGTTTCATATCCAGAATATATAAAGAACCCCTACAGCTCAATAAAAAGACAAGTGAGCCACTTTACAAATGCGCCAAGAACTCAATGGGCCCACGACCTGAAGAAACATTTCACCAAAGAAGGCACACAAATGACCAAAAAGCACCAGAAAAGTGCTTAACATCTTCAGCCATCAGAGAAATGCAAATCAAAACCCCAATGCGATGCTACTTCACACCCACCAGGATGCCCGTTGTGAAAAAAAAGGGGTGAGATTACGAGGTTGGAGAGGATGTGGAGAGACAGGAGTGCCAGCGGGAGCAGCCGCTGCGGAAGGCCGTCTGGTGGTTCCCCAGAACCCTAAACGCAGAACCACCACATGACCCGACAATTCCACTCCCCAGAGAGCTGAACACGGGCACACGTCCAGATGTCTGCACACCAATGTCACAGCAGCATCACTCACAACCGCCAGGGGATGGCAGCCACCCAAATGCCCACCAACCAGCGGATACATCAGCACAACGCAGTATGCACGTACGATGCAACGTCACACAGCTGTGAACAGAAACGATGCTCCGATCCCTGCCACAACGTGGAAGAACCCCAAAACAGGCTCAGGGAAATAAGTCAGACAGAGGAAAGAGTGCTGTGTGACCCCTGCCAGGAGCTACCTAGACCAGGCATATTCGCGGAGACGGAAGGAAAACAGAGGCTGCCAGGGGCTGCGGGAAGGGGGTCGGGCAGCGACTGCTAGCGGGATACGGGTTCCGTTTGGGGTGAGGAAAAATTTGGGAAACAGACGGTGCTGATGGTTCCACAACACTACAACACTGGGATTATAATTAATGCCACTGAAAATGGTTAAAATGGCAAATTTTGTGTTATACGTATTTTACCACAGTTTTCTAAGTGATTATAAATAACCCATAACAATATACATTGCAAAAATGAACTTTAGACAACTATATGATGATACTGTGAACTGCTGATTGCATAATTTGGATGATTATTTGGTATGTGAATAGCTGCCAATAAAACTGCATTAAAAATTACAATGGAAAAAGAGAACTTTAACATATACAAACTATCACAAGAAAACGACTGCCAGGATGAAATGCAGACGGTGGCCAAGGTGGGGGGTGGGACGTGGCCTGAGGGCTCCCCCAAAGGGCTCTTCCTCGGCCCAGCAGACACCAAGGGTGGGGACACGGGCCTTCACTCGTGGGCTCAGGTCCTGGCAGCCTGGCTCGGTCTGGGGTTTCGCTTAGGCCCCCTTTCCCACGCCACTGCTTTCTGGCTCTCTCCCCTCCCCGATCTACGGCGATGCTCTTCAGAAGTAGAAAGTTCAAGGAAACCCTGGATTTATCAGTAAGGAGTGCCGGAGACACGTTTCCTGCTTTGCCACCTGTAGCACACCAGCATCCATCCTCACACCTGTGCCTCACAGTCACAAGATGGCTGCAGCCAGCACCCCCATGCGTCTCGTTCCCCCTGGTGTCCGGCACCAGGCGTCCAGCACCCCCAGGCGTCCAGTCCCAGGCATCCAACACCCCCAGGTACCTGGCACCCCCAAGCATCCAGCTCCTGGGGTGGCCGCACCGCCCCCGCACTCCGTGATGAGGGGGTGTGGACCCCCACGGCACAAGCTGGGGGCCCGTCATGTGAGTGTCTGCTCAATCTGTGTTGGCAACCCTGTGCCAAGGGAACAGAGAGGTGGGTGCCAGGCGTCCACCGCCACCTCAGTCCTCCTGGGGCACCTCGGGGCCTACAAACACTGCTGCCCGGGTGTGAACCTGGTGTTTAAGATGCACCAGGATGCACAGGGAGTGGGCGAGGGGCAAGGGCCGGAGCCAGGCTGCCTGGACTCCAGCAGCCACTGTGACTTGCTATGCACCCTGGGCAACCTGCTCAGCCTCTCTGATCCTCGTCTGTCCTCATGAGATGTGACAACGTGAACATGTACTTGTGAAGCTCCCAGAGGGCCCTGGCATAGGCAGAGACTACATGAATATTCATTTAACATGACAAACATTTGCAGGTGTGGAGGCCACTCAAGACGACAGGCGAGGGCTGTATTCGTAGTGGCACTGGCAGTGCATGTTACAACGCTGCTTTATGCCGCTTTCCAGCATGTGTTCCAAGTCAGAACAGAACACATTCCAGCTTGCACGCAGCGCCCCGCAGACGGGCCCGTGAGCGCCCACTGTACACGACGCGACCTGCACACAGTGTGCTTGCACAGAGCATCCACACACCATGAGTGTGTCCCACAGAAACATCCAGGCCTGGTGTGGAGGGCACCGTACTTGGGGCCAATGCGGCATCTGGCTCCGAGGCTGCAAAAACAAAGCAGGCGATTCCGTGCTTGGAAGCAACGCATTTTCCAGATCTTTTCAGTATATGCTTTTTGAGACATGTTGCATAAGCTTAAGTTTGCCTAAGTTCAATGTGCTTTAAACTAGGGGCAGCTACGGAATACATTTGACCTTGTTTTAAACTACAATTTCTTCAACGGCTAAAACATTTTTAAAATTAACACTCCGTGAGATATCTGGAGAGCCTCTATGGCATCTCGGAAAATCCCTGGCATAGTGAGGAACGAGTGCAGCTCATATTCCCGAGAAGGCCAGGAACCCTCTAGAAGGAGATAAGGCAGGATGCGTGCCCCCTTGCTCCAGGCCTTCTCAGCCAAAGAGTGAAGTCCCCGCACCACTGGGGAAGAACCGATTCTACTCCAAATACACTCACTCACAAGGAGAAAAAACACATGCCAAAGCAAAGCGTGCTAAGTTCAGCACCAGGCTTAAAATATCTGCTTGACCCCAGTGGCTTAAAATTGCTTCCTTCTGACTTGAAGAGAGAGTCCCTGCAGCGATCAAAGCAGCCTGGGCCCCGTGAAAGGCCCCGGGAGAGGCCTTCATGCAGCCTGGCTCTGCAAGCAAAGTCCCTAGGGCTCCCCACTCCATTACGGGCTCCCCTTTAAAGGTCTATTAAAGTCTCAAAGATTAACTGTATCTGACTTCATCTTTTGCTAAGTGACAGCTCAAGCTTACAGAATGACTATTTAATACCGCAGCAGAGAAAGCAACACTGTTAAGAACTATTTATTATTTTAATCACGCTTTTAAAAATCACGCCAAACCTGTGGAGGAGAACAGAGGCCCCAGGAAGGGACCCCCCCCCACAGTCGGCAGGCTTCCCACAGGGTGCCAGGGCCCGTCCTTGTGGCCAGCGCTGCTGTAACAGAGGACGACGGGCCGGGTGGCATCAACAGCAGGAATGTATTGCTCCCCCTGCAGGGCCGTGCTTTCCTCCCAAGCGGTCCACAGTCCACGGCTCACGGCACAACCCGATCGCCGCAGCCATCACCTGGCCGTTCCCCTCCCTCTGTCCATCTGTCTCTCTGCCTATCTCTGTCTTGTGTGTCCAAATGTCCTCTTCTCATAAGGACACCAGTTGTACTGGATAAAGGGCACACTGTAATCGAGTTTGGCTCATTTTAACTAACAACATCTTCAAAGACTCTATTTACAAGTATGTTCCCATCCCAGGAGGGGGTTGGGGCTGAACGTGTCTTCTGGGGACATGCCCCACTCCATAACACCATTCAATGGGGAAAGACAACCTTTTCAGCAGAGGGTGGCGGGAAACTTGACATTCCCATGCAAAAGAATGACAACAGACCCCTGCCTCACATCATATACAAAAACTAACTCAAAATAGACCAAAGACCTCAATCTAACAGGTAGAGCCATAAAACTCTTGGATTTGGGGGGAAATCTTCAGGATGCCAGATTTGGCAATGGTTTCTTAAATATGGTACCGAAGGCACAGCTACAACAACAAAAATAAATAGGACTTTATAAAAATTTAGAATTTCTGTACATCAAAGGACATTATCAAGGGAGTGAATGGCAGAAAATAAGTGCAAATCATATACCTAATAAGGGACTACTATCCAGAATATGCAAAGAATTCAATTTAAAAAATGGGTCAAGGACTTGAATAGACATTTCTCCAAAGAAGATATGCAAATGCACATGGAAAGAGGCTCAATGTCTAGTCATCAGGAAAACACAAACCGAAACCATAGCGAGATACCACTTCACACACACTTGGTTGGCTACAACAAACAAACAAAAAAGTGGCAGTGAAGGTGTGGAGAAACTGGAATCCTCATGCAATGCTGGCAGGAGTTTACACGGTGCAGCCTCTGTGGAAAACAGTCTGCAGTTCCTCAAAAAGGTAAATACAGAATCACCATATGAGCCACAACGCCACTCCTAGGTATACAACACAAAGGACTGAAAGCAGGGACTCAACAGATATTTGCACACAGACCTTCACAGAGGCATTACTTGCAATTGCCAAAAGGTGGAAACCACCCAAGTGCCCATCAATAAATGAACGGATAAACCACGTGTGGTCCACCCACACAATAGGATGTTACTCAGACGTGAAAAGGAACCAAGTGGTGATTGATGCTACAACATGGGTGAACCCTGAAAAGGTTACACTGAGTGAAATAAGCGAGACATGTGTGGTTCCACCTGTCTGAGGGATCTACAATAGGTAAATTAGATCAGCGGTTACCAGGGGGAGGACTGGGGAGTTATTGCTTACTGAGAACAGTTTCTGTTTGGGATGAGAAAAAGTTCTGTAAATAGTGATGATGGTTACACAACACTGTAAATGTACTTACCACCACTGAGTTTTACAGTTAAAAATGATTAAAATGTTAAATTTTGTTATGTGTATTTGCTACAAAAAACAAAGGCAAAAGGAGGAGAGAAAAAGTGATGCCAGAAAGCAAAGCTGAGTTATAAGCCCATCTAGACAACCGCACAGTAAACTGAGTCCTCTCCACCAAGTCTTCCAGTAAATCTGAACTAGGAAAAGGCCCACGCGTCACACAAAGGTACACGGGAGCCCCCTCCTCGGCAGCGCCGTCAGGACCTCTTGAGACGTTCGTGGGACTTTCCAGGGAGTCCCAGCAATGCACTCTTTTCACCCACGTGTAAGGAAGATGAGGCTATAAAACCGAGGCCATCCAGCACTAGGGTGCCCAGTCTCCCTCGGCAGCCCGGGCCAGCCCCCTCCCAGCTCCCCTCCTGGGCTGTCCCTGCTTCCACTTGTTTGAGGGCCTCGGGGAGTCTGGTTTGAGCTCCTGCCAACCGTTTCCTTGTGTGTCCCTCGGCGTCCCGAGAGGCGCGTCCCGGGGCGCGCAGGGCCACCAGTCCAACCCCAGCGCGGCCCCCGGGAGCCTCGCAGGGCTCCGTGGGCATCGCCCACGAACTTCGGGGCGGGGGCGGCGCGGGAAGCGGCACCGGGGCGTGGAGGCGCGCGGGGGCTGCGTGCTCGTGTCACGACCCCGAGACCCGCGCCGTGGGGGGCTGGCCTTCCTCTAGGCCGCGCTGGGCTCCGGCACCGGGAACCCGGGCCGGGGTCGCGGGAGCGTCCACGCGCGGGGCCCGCCGCGGACTCACAGTAAACGAACGCTAGCGCCTTCAGGAGCGCTATCCTGGTCAGCCAGAAGGTGCCCGCGCGGAGGCGGGCCGGGGAGCCCGCGGGGTCGCGCCCCGGCGCGGGCGGAGACGGCGACCGAGACCCTGGGACCCTGTCACCGCGACTTCGCTTCCTCAGTGACTCCCCGGGCGCCGCCATTGCCGGGCCCTATGACGCATGCGCGGGGAGGGCCGAGCGACGGCGTACGCCCCCGCCTGCCGCCACCTCACGGTCACGCCCATACTGCCGGTCGACACCACTCAGGCCACGCCCACAGCCCGCCAGTCACGCCCACACCCGACGGCCACTCCCCCTCCAGCCGGCCACGCCCACGAGCGGGACCCCCCTCTCGGGCCCGAGCGCGTGCGCACCCCCCGCAGGCCATGCGCGGCGCTGCAGCTGCAAGGGGAGGGTTGGTCCCTGGGAGGGAACTGGCGCATGGCTTGCCCTGGAATGCGGCCGCCTGCCTCACTCACGCTTTTTTCATTCATTCATTCACTCACTCATTCATTCAAGGGGTGGATGGAAGGCACACAAAAGTAAAAATAAAATGTGAAGGAGGCTGTTGGAAAGGCACACCCTGCCCAGAACCAGGCTGGGGCAGGGGCAGGGGCGGGCCCAGGGTTCACATGTGGGCAGCCAGGGCCCCGCTGGAAGGACTGGTGAACACACAGCATGTCCCTGCCACGCGGGAAGCCGCATGCACTCAGGAAAGCTGGGAAGGACGCTCCTGGTTGAAGGCGTGGTGGCCACGGCCTCACTCTCGGGCTCCCCGGGCTGCGTGCTGGGCAGGTGCCTTCAGGGGTCCCCTCGCTGACTCTTCACCTCTATTCTCTGCGGAGGACACGGGGTGACCTCAAACAGCTAGTGAGGAATAGACCGGGAAGGGCCATACCCCCCCGTGGCATCTTCAAGCAGGGCAGCAAAGCTCCATCACACAGGCAGTGCTCCTACCAGCTGGGGGGCCTGGACCCCAGGCCATGGGGGGGGAGAGGCCCATCAGGGACCCAGAGGGTGGAGATGCCCACTGACCAATGACCTGAGCAGGATTGTGGTGAGGGTACCGGCAGCTCTGCCTCTGAGGATGGCAGGTGAAGGGGAGGTGGGAGGTGCTCCTCAGTGGGAGGGGTCTGCACAGCCCAGGAGGGGGCTCCAGGCCCTCAGGGTGATTGGGTAAATTGTGGGCCAATTGCAAGCAAGGCATTGAGGTGCGAGTATTTTCTTATTCATTTGCCAGAGCTCTTTACATATTGAAGCTCTTGCCCTTTGGGTATTTTGGAAATAGTGATCTTGCTTTTTGTTTTTGTTTTACATCTTCTTGTCTTTAGCCTCTCAATTTTCTGCTTAAGTGTTTTGACATATGACTTACTGACACTTGTGTCATCAAGTGACCCACCCTCATGGCTTGTTTCATTACTTAATTACATCTTCCCCACCTGTGGTGTGACCTCCATGAGGGCAGGGACTGACTGTCAGGCCTCAGACCCCAAATCTAGTCCAGAACCGCAACTGCCAGGACCCCTCTGCAGGCTCCAGCCTCCCCCGAGAGTCAGGGTGCATGTTACAGTGGGATAAAACGGTTTCCTTTCCCTCCCCAAGGATCCAGGCTGTAAAGTGGGACCCACCAAAGACGTGGCATGGAGTTCAAACAACTTCCACAGGGTGCTCCACCTCTGGCCCTGGGCAGCATGCGCTCGGGGGGCTCACAGGGCTCGGGGCTCCGAGGAGCAGTCACCCCGTGAGGCCCTGCATCCAGGTCTCCCACAGGACCCCACAACCTGCTCCTGCACTCCCCGTGGCCTGCCTGGAGCGCCCCTCGCTCCCTGAGGGATGCCTGAGCTGCTTGGGGACAGGAGAGGAAGGACGGCTCCGCCATCAGGTGTGACCCTGGCCCTGCTTTTCAGGTGGGGACCATCCTCACAAAGGGCCCCTTTGTTCTCAGCTTCCCCTTGCTGGGGCTGCATTGTTGTCCCCAGAGAAGGGCACAATGGGGCATTGTGAGAGGAGAAAAGGCCCCTTGTTCAGCCTCCAGCTCCGGACTCCCTCTCTGGGTTTGCCCAGGGTGGGCGCGGGGAGGGGGGGTCTGCCGGGAGCTGAGTGTCCTCTAGGGTCCGCTCCCATCTTCCAGGGCCAGCGGGGAGCAAGCTCACGGAGCAGGGCTCAGCCGGGAGAGGCGCAGGCTGGCTCCATCCTGGGGCCCTGCAGCCGGAACTGAGCAAAGAGCACTGGTGTTTTGGAAATCACCTGGAAGCACTGCCTCCACCTTGGCACGTATCACACCGTTTACAACTAAACTCACCTCTCCGTGCCTATTCAGGAGTGGCCGGCGTTTTTAAACCGACATGTAAACCCGGGTATGTCTGAGGCAGTGTGAAGAGGCACGTCTCAAAAACACAAAGCAACCCCCTCTCTGGAGGCCTGGAGCAGCTGCAGCCGAGACCAGTGGAGAGCAGGGGCCGCTGACCAGGGGGGTCAGCAGGGTGCTGTCCTCTCCCCTGCTCTGTGGCTCAGCACCCTGAAGGCCAAGGCCACCCTGGGGTGTGTTCTGGGGGAGGCTTGAACCGACATTTCCAAGCAAAGAGCTGCTCCCAGGAGGCTCCGGGGCTGCCAGCAGCCAGCCGGGCCGGGCCCAGGGCTCCCCACAGAGTAAGAGGGAGCTGAGAACGGAGACAGGGGCCAGCAGAGGCAGGAAGCCCCAAGAGGAGCCGTCAGCTCCATGGGGACCGGTGGGAGTGGGGAGCCAAGGCCAAGTTCTTTGCCTCTGGGGGGATTCAGTCCTGTGTCCCTGGGGTGGGGGGGACAGCCCCCGGCACTGAGACACACGTGAGCCCGGGGCTGGCACTGCTCCCAGCAGCTGCGGGATGGCATCAGAGCAGACTGAGCCTCGTGTCAGCCCCCCTCCAGCTGTCCTGGGCACCCCGGCCTGGCAGCCTCTGCCTCATCCAGCCAGTTGTCCCTGGCACGCCATCACAGCTGTCCCTGGCACCCAAAAGAACCCAGCTTGGGCCTGAATCTACTCATGCACCCTTCATTTACCCCAATTTTTTATGTCTTGAAATGTTTATGAAGGGGGGGCAGCATCTGTGGGCACTAACATCTGTCACTTCCTTCCAAGGGGTGGCCATTTAGGGCTGAGCCTGCCCTGACTGTCCAGCGGCCAGAATCCCAGGGTGAGGGTGGCAGGTGCGGGGGTGGGGGGCAGGGTGAGCAGGTGCTGGGCCATTTGCTGGTTGTGCTGGAACTGTGACTCATGGACGGCTGTCCGGTGTGGCTCACCCATCTCCGCTCCTGACACCCTCGGGTCCTGGCGATAGCATGCCCATGTCTGCCACCCAGAAGGAAATGCAGCCCTGCGTTGCCCGGCAAGCTGACAAGCCACGGTTTCTCAGCAGAGAGCAAAGCAAAACACCCAAGGTCTTTGCATTCTCTGGTTGTAGAGCCACAAGCAAGAAAATACATGATTTGTTCTTTTTCTCAGACTCACATCCGGAGCTGGAAGGAGTCCGGGAAACTGCGTAGTCCAGCGGTCACAAACAGGAGACCTGCAAACTGAACTCTGACTGGGGAGCCATATCAGATAGTGTATCAGTCATCAACTGCGAAGATGATGCTACATAACAAACAACCTCGAAACTACCAGTCTTTGTGGCAGCTGGCTGGTCCTGCCAACCCGGGCGGGGCTGCTCGCATAACCATGGTCAGCTGGCAGGCGGCTGGAGGTCTGGGTGGCCTGAAGGGGCCTGGGCTGGGCATTTGGGATGACAGGGGCCTCTCTCCAGCCATCCCCAGGCTCCCCAACTCCTACAGCCTCGCCCACAGCAGCACCCACACTTCCCTTTCCTGCGTGGCCCCTGAAGGCCCCTGAGTTCAGGACCCCTGGCTTGGCCCAAACCTGTAGCTCACAGTGGAGGTGCCCGAGGCCTGAGCAGGGTGGCTGTCCCCAGTGCCGGCTGACACAGGGGTTTTACCTTCCCTGTAACTCTGGCCCAGCTATTAAAAGAGGCACAGTTCATTTCTGGAAAGAGTGGGTGGCAATCCTGTTACACGTTCTCCTTGAAGGCATTCCCAGATGGGCCGCCAGCAGGAGACGAGCTTTGTAACTTGTCAGCGTGGAGCGAGGATGATTTCACGATAACCATCAGGTGCTGCCTCCCGCACGCCCGGCGTTTGGGAACGTCGGCCAGCGATGATCCTAGAGCAGACTGTCCCTGTGACCACACGATGGACCCCCTTTCCAGACCCCGACACCTCTTGGAGGACCCTTCTCAGCCCCCACCCCTTCCTCACCCCCAGGGCGGGAGGCAGGGGTGGGTGGACCTGTGACTCGGTTTCCCTCCCCAGCCAACCTGCAGCCCCAAGTCACAAGCCAACCTTGTGGGTCCTCATTTCAGTTAAGACTGACCCTCAGGACGTGCTGTAGGAGAAGGTGCCACCAGTGCGAGCTCCTCAGGGGCCTGGACCCCACGGAAGCAGCCCCGGTGCAGGGTGGGGACTCCAGAAATGTGCATGGGTCCAGCAAGGAAGGAGGGAGGTCCTTGGCTCATGGACCCTTGGGGCATCTCCCAGCCCCCCACAGTGGTGAGCTTAAAGCCGGCAGAAAGGGGTACCTGCCCCCACAGTTTGTATCGTTACCCCCACCTGAGGCTCAGGACATCATGAGGTCAGTTCCCGTCGGGGCTGGCTGTACCCCTCCGTGGCCCCCGGCCACCGCCCCCTCCGCACAGTCCTCCCGGCGGTGCTCCCCGATGTGGAGGACCGCGCCCTGCGGACATGGAGGCAGCCACCTCCCCGGCCGTAGGGGGGGGGCAAGTCCTTGTGCCTCCCAAGCAGCCGCCACACACACAGGGGAGGGGGACGACCCGTGCCCTCCTGGGACTGGCCCTGGATCTGATGAGGGGGACTGGGTGACACCCTCGTGGGTGCGGCAAAGCCGTCCCCTCTCCTGAAGTCCTCACACCCTGGGGCTGTGGGAGCAGGTGCCCATGAGAAAGGCGATGCTGGGGAACGCAGGGTCCCTGACGGCCAGCGCCGGGCCCCGGGGTTGAGTGCCATAGGAGACCCAGGAACCGCTGCACCCTCTGCCACTGGCCCAGAAGCTTCTGAAACGGAATCGTGGCTGAGCCCACGCGCCATCCTCTCTGCCACCAACAGTGCATTTGCCGCATCGCTCGAGAGCCTGCTGCTGTCTGCCCCTCGCCCGGCATGGTGCCCATGGCGGCCGTGCCCAAACCCTCCTCCAGCACAGTCAGAAAAATAAACACCCAGGAGAGAGGCTTTGGCACTATGGGGGTCTCTGGAACCTTCCATCACAGGAGAGGAGGACGAGAGCCCCGCAGCATCAAAAGGGGGATTTTTCTTTCTGACACATTTATCTTAAGCCACCATTTGCCTTTCCCAGTTATACTCTAAACACAACTCAAGACCTCTACTTTTGGGAGAATTAAAACATGGAAGTCTTGAGCAAGAAGCCAATTAAGTCCAAATGTCAAACTTGGAAGAGACGGACGCAGCTCTCGGCAGCCTGTTTGGACTCACAGTTGGTTTTCTGAAGTGAGAGCTCCTGTCACCGTCCTGCTGAGGACAACGAAGAGCCCTTGTCCCCTCCACCCGCCAGCCTCGCCCAGCTCCTCACCTGCTTCTCAGAGGAACT
This sequence comes from Bradypus variegatus, assembly GCA_004027775.1. NCBI lineage: Eukaryota > Metazoa > Chordata > Mammalia > Pilosa > Bradypodidae > Bradypus > Bradypus variegatus. Next base: position 14,628 of record PVKY010000927.1, on the reverse strand, counting down.
CGGTGCCCGGGCTGGGCGGATCCCGTGACAGTGAGGGGCAGGGGCCAGAGGATGAGGGGACAGGAGCCTGGGGTCTGGGGGTCCCGGGGATGAGGGGTTAGACCCAGCCCTGCAGGGCGGGAAACAGAAACCCAACTCAACCTGCTCGATCAAGGGTCCAAATCTACGGGCTCATGGCACGGAAAAGTCCAGAGGAAGGCACAGCTCAACCTGGAGCCTCAAACACCACCAGCAGACTCAGTTTCCCTCCACAGGATGTGCCGTCGGCACCTGCCCGACCCCCTTAGAGACACCTCCATGCCGGGACGGCTGCCTGGCGGGACCCCCGGGCTCCACGCCCACAGACTGGGAGGAGACGGAGGGGTGCCCTGGAAGCTCAGGGAGCTGCTCCCAGCAGAGGGGCGAATGGGTGCTGTCCCCAAGACGCCCCCCACACATGCGCCCCTGGGGTAGCAAGTTTGCCAGTGGAGTTCCGTCCTCGCCCCAGAAGCTTTCAAAAGGAAAACTCACGCCCAGACGCAGGGGAGGAGAGGAGGGCGTGCCGGGGGCCCACCCACCCCTGCCTGGGAGTGCAGTGCTTGGGGCAGTGCCACGACCACCGGCCCGGGAGTGAGATGCCAAGGGCCCCACGTGGAGATGGCCACGGAGGGGGAACATTGAGGATCCAGGACCCTGGCCACGGCACAGCTGGCATCCCGGAAACGGCTGACCCCATGTGGGGAGAGGTGAGCCTGGAACACCAGGCTCTGAGGCCCTCTGAGTCTGTCCCTCAGGGGCTGGAGCCCTAAGGGGGGACTGGGCAGGGTTCTGGGGGCCCTCTCCCCCTCCCTGGAGACCCAGCGGTCGGGGGCCTGCTGCTCTGCTCGGCGTGCTCGTTTCTGCCAGACTGGTCGGTCCTAGCACCAGTCCCTTGAAGGCCAGCGGGCCCCCTGGCCCCAGGAGCCGCCACGCACCCGGGTCTCCCTGGGCCCAGTGGCCGAGCCACGGGCACACAGGGCAGGCCAGCCCACCCAGCTCTCCCCAAGGCCTTCCTCTCCAAGACAGCACGAAATACGAACGCAGCCCCTGACCTTCCAAGACAGGGGCCAGGAGGCTGCCTGCCTGGAAGGGGCCACAGTTCAGGGCAAAGGGCAGGGTGGACGGCAGGTGCCCTCCTTGTGGCCACCCAGCCTCCAGCAGGACTGGAGCCCCCGTCCCCAGTGGTGCATACAGAAACCCATGTGTGCATGGGCAGGCACACCCGCGTGTACTCACATACACACACACAGACACGTGGGCTCCCCGAGTTGGCCATTCCCAGAAGCCAGGGGTAAGGGGACGTCCCGGGCCCTGTGGGGACTTTCCTGCCAACTGTCCTGGCCTGGGACTGGCCCTGCCTAGTAGGCACGTGGGGTGCCAATGAGCCACACCCCCTTCTCTGCAGGGGTCCTTGGAGCCTCTGCCATGGGGTGTGGCTGTGGAAACTTTCTTTATATCAGCTTTCCGTGCACCCCCAGGGTGGCCCGGGGCCTGTCAGCACCTTGACAGAGCTAAGAGGAGGGGCTCGGCACCCCCATGTGGACGTGTGGCGTGGGATGTGGTCTGAGAAGCAGCCTAGCTGGCTGTCCTGCAAGTTTCCAAGTCACCGGGGCCCATCCCTTCTCAAACACCCTGAGCCCCTGCGCCCCAGGGTGTTTGCACGTGCCTTCCCCCCGCCAGGAGCTCTTCTCTCTCTTTGCAGGGGATGGAGGCATCAGGTCTCAGCTCCGTGGACCCCTCCTCTTCCTGGACCGTCCGTCCTCCAGCCCCTGCCCCTGGCGACCGTTGGCCCTGTGCCTTGTGCCCCCCACCTCCACGCCAGCATCACTAGGGCCAGGACCCTCCAATGCTCCTCATCGTCCCCCCAGTGCCCAGAGGTGCCCCTGCACAAAGCGGCACTTAGCAAATACCTGGCGAACACAGGGCCCAGCCCTTGGCTCCTCCCCCACTGGACGCCAGTCCCAGGGTCCACTCCAGGCCTACCCAGCAGCCCAGACCCCAGAGGTCAGCACTGCCAGAGGACCAAGGCCAGACAGCCCCCGGCACCTTTCCGAGGCCTCCAACACGACCTAGAGATGAGCCTGGTGGGGGTTTTGGGGTGCCACACACCAGCCTCCCCCGTCAGTCCTCCAGCAGGGCACGGAGTTTACCGCCGAGTCCCTCACTCTCCTGTGGCTGCAGCCGCCACCCGCTCAGGCGGCAGTGACAGCCAGCGGGGTGGGGGGTGTGCGGTTGGGGAACGGGACGCCCCTGCACAGGGCGCCCAGGTCACAGACTCGTGACACGCGTGTCCCGCGCTGCCGGTCCGTCGCCTCCCGGAGCGTTTGGCGAAAGAATCGGAGCCGCCCTCGGGAACCGCCGGCCCCAAGGCCGACTCGCGGGGGCGGCCTCGGGCGGGGCTCCAAGCAGCGGCTCTGCGCCCTCGTCTGGGGTCGCTCCCCGACCCCAGCCCGCTTCCCCGCGGGCTCCCCGACCCCAGCCCGCTGCCCCGCGGGCTCCCCGGCTCCTCAGCTCCGGACGCCCAGGGCGCAGAGAACCCGAGCGGCCCCCGCCCTCGCCCGACCACCAGGGATGCCGGACCGGATGGCCTCAGCGACCCCACCCCCGGGTCACGCCCGGAAGGCCCTGGCCCCCGCGTCCGGCCACGCCATCCGACAGAGGCCCCGGGGACTCGGCGGCCCCGCCCCCGGGGCCGCGCCCCGCCCGCCCTCGGGCCGCTCGCACCCGGACGGGGCGGGGGCCTGGGGTCCCCAGCTCCGCGCCGCGGCCTTGGGCGCACTGTACCTGGGCGTGCGCACCCGCAGACTCGGGGTGCGCGGGCGGCTCTTCGCGTCGCGCCGGCCCGGCGGGCGGGAGCCGGCAGACCCCGGGCCGCGGGCTAGCGGGAGTGGATCCCCGACCCCCGCGCCGGCGAGCTGCGGGCGCGACGTCGGGGCGCAGGGCGAGCTGGGGACGGGGAGACCGCCGAGGCCCGGCTTCTCGTGGGGCGCGCAACCCGAGGCTGGGAGAGGGGACCCGAGACCGGACGCTCGGGAGCCGCGACGCGCCCGCGGAGGAGGGGGCGCCCCGCTGACCCCGCCCTCCGCAGGGCCCCTCTCTCCTGGGGCGGGTACCCCGCCTCCTGGCCCCCCTGGCCCCCCTGGACCCCGGCCCCCGTGGGGCGGTGCTCTCTTTCGGGCGGGGGCGGGGCGGGCAGGCTCCGCCCAGGGGAGGGGCGCGCGCCGCCCAATGGGGAGCCGTGAGGGGGCGGGGCCTGGCGGCGCCGCTTAAAGAAACTTGTTGCGGCCGCGGAGCTGGGACTGAGCGGCGGGGCGCGGTCGCGGCTCGGGGCGCGGAAACCTCGGGCGGGGAGCGGGGGGCGCCATCCCGGGCGGGCCCGGGAGCGCGGCCCCGATGCTGGACACGAGCGAGGCGCGCGCGCGGCCGCCCGGCAGCCCGTCGGGCACCGGCAGCTCCATGTCGCACGCGGAGGACTCGGACTCGGACGCGCCGCCGTCGCCCCCCGGCTCCGAGGGCGCGGGCGGCGGCCGGGCCGAGGCGACCGAGGCGGCGGACGAGCGCTTCCCCGCCTGCATCCGCGACGCCGTGTCGCAGGTGCTCAAGGGCTACGACTGGAGCCTGGTGCCCATGCCCGTGCGCGGCGGCGGCGGCGCGCTCAAGGCCAAGCCGCACGTCAAGCGGCCCATGAACGCCTTCATGGTGTGGGCGCAGGCGGCGCGCCGCAAGCTGGCGGACCAGTACCCGCACCTGCACAACGCCGAGCTCAGCAAGACGCTGGGCAAGCTGTGGCGGTGAGCCGGGCCCGAGCGGGGGCGCGCGGCGGGGAGCCCCGGGTGGCGGGCGCGGGGTGCCCGGGGTCCAGACCCGCCGAGGGCAGCGCGGGGAGCCCCGTGCCAGGACCGCAGGCAGCTCGCCTCGCGGGGACCCAGGGCCCGGCGCCCCTTCCCGCCAGAGGGGCCTTCCACCCGCAGGCACCCCCACTCCTTGGGAAGGGCCGGGCTCCTGGACTCCCCACGCAGATGGGGGCGGCAGGTGGAGGGCTGCGCAGCTGCCTGCTGGCACGGGGCCCCACAGCCTCTCCTCCTCCCCTGCCATCTCTGTGCTCCCCCCACCAGGAGGAAGGAGAGGGGTGTCCCACGAGGGTCCCCTCTGGTGTGGTGAAGCTGGTCATTTGCTCTCTCTGTGGAGGTAGAAAGTAGGGCTTGGGCCGTGACTAATCGCTGCTCGCGAGAGCGGTCTGTACGTCCTCTCGGGTTAGAATGGATGCCAGGGTTTGGGGTGCGGGTTCCCGGCTTCCTGCTGGTAAACCAGCACCCGGAGGTTGTGCGGTGGTCGTTTTGGTGTCGTGCCCTCGCCTGGGGAGGGGGCGCGGTAGGGGCAGCTCCCGGGCAGCCCAGGGGGGTCAGCGGGTCCGCGTGTGCTCCGTGCCTCGGCGAGGACAGCAGCTTCTACAACTGTTTTGGCAAGTCTGGGGGTGAAGGCACGGCAGCCCCCAGAGGCCTGCCAGAGGGTCGGCACCCCTTCCTGGGAAGTCTCAGGTGCTGCTCCCGCCCCCCCCCTTAGAAAGCCCCAAAGGGGGGGAAGGAAGCAGAGGGCAGTGGGAGGAGGACGGCGGACGGGGATGTTGGAGACCGGCCGCAGGAGGCCGAGCAGGGCTGGCGGCCGGGAGCCCGGTGGCCTGCGAGTCCCCGGCAGCGAGTGCGGGGCACCCCTGGGCCCTGCCCGGCCTGACAGCCGCCTCGGGCCCCGCAGGCTGCTGAGCGAGCAGGAGAAGCGGCCCTTTGTGGAGGAGGCGGAGCGGCTGCGGCTGCAGCACCGGAGGGACCACCCAGACTACAAGTACCAGCCGCGCCGCAGGAAGGGCGCCAAGGCCGGCCTCGGAGACGCGCACCCGGGCGCCGAGCTGGGCCCCCACCCCGGCGACCACACAGGTGGGCACGGGCTGCACCGCCCCGGCGACCACACAGGTGGGCACGGGCACGAGCCCCCAGGCAGGGGCACCCTGGCTGCCGCCGAGGTGGGTGACAGGGTGAGCCGCAGGGGATCGCCCCCGGGGCCCCTCAGAGAACCAGGCCTCGGTGCCCGGAGAAGCCCCGGAGCCCCCGCTCCTGGTGCGCAGAGGGCGTCAGCCACATCGGGGGTTTGGGGTTTGTCCCCATCCCGGGTGGGGGTGTTTTCTGAGCGTGAGTCCGTCCCACACAGCCGCCCACGTGGTGGGCAGCAGCCCCAGCTTCAAAATTGGACCACCCGGGGCGGGGGTGGGTCCCGGCTGGCCAGCCCTGCAGCCTCAGGCCCGTCGGCAGAAGCCGAGAGCCCCGTTCTGCCCAGCCAGGCCCGGGGACAGGTTCCGTGGAGATGAGCCTCCAGGAACTCAGGGCTCATAACGTCAGCTCTGGCTGGCCGCCCCCCCTTCTCCCAGCACCCGGGGCCTCTGTGGAGGGGCCTTGTGTGTCTGAGTCTTCCACACAGCAGCGCTTGGCAGGGTTTTCCCAGGAGAGGTGTGAGGTCCAGGTCTGGCACTGCTGGAATTTCTGGGAAATGTAGAGAAACAAAAAGCCCTTGACCCTACCTGCGGCCGTTGGCGTCCTCCACCCACACAGAGGGGTCATTCAGCTGGGCCCGCTCTCTCCGCAGGGCAGACCCACGGGCCGCCCACCCCGCCCACCACCCCCAAGACGGACGCGCAGCCCGGCGCCAAGCAGGAGCCGAAGCCCGGGGGTCGCCGCCTGCTGGACAGCGGGCGCCAGAACATCGACTTCAGCAACGTGGACATCTCAGAGCTGAGCAGCGAGGTCATGGGGAACATGGACGCCTTCGATGTGCACGAGTTTGACCAGTACCTGCCGCTCGGCGGCCACGCGGCCCTCCCCGCCGAGCCGGGCCAGGCTGCCGGCGGCCCCTATGGCAGCACCTCCTACCCCCACCCTGGGGCGGCCCCCGGCTGGGCTCCCAAAGGCCCCAGCTCAGCCTCGCCTTCACCCCCCGCGGCCGGCCCCCCGCGGCCCCACATCAAGACGGAGCAGCTGAGCCCTGGTCACTACGGCGACCGGCCGCACGGCTCGCCCGGCTCCTACAGCGCCCAAGCCTGCGTGGCTGCGGCCGCCCCCGCCACGGCCACTGGCTCGTTCGCCGGCTCGCAATGCGACTACACGGAGCTACAGGCCTCCAGCTACTACAGCCCGTACCCCGGCTACCCGTCCGGCCTGTACCAGTACCCCTACTTCCACTCGTCCCGCCGGCCCTATGCCGCACCCCTGCTCAACGGCCTGGCCGTGCCGCCCGCACACAGCCCCCCCAGTAACTGGGACCCGCCCGTGTATACCACCCTCACCCGGCCCTGAGGTGCGAGGGGAGGACGGACGCGCGGGGGCCCTCGCTCGACGGAGGGAGACGTGTGGGAGCACCGCGGCCCGGCGGGGAGCAGGGGCCTGCACGGCCCGCGGGGCCAAATGATGCTCGGGTGCTTGTCACCGGATGTCCCCTGCACCAGGCTGCCCGGCGTCCGTCAGCGGACAGTCCTCTTGCATCCTTCCTCTCTCCCTCTGCAATGATGGGTGATTCTGGAACGAAGGGCGGCCGGTGTTCGTTCTTCTGGGAGGACCCACGGACGCCAGCGCCTTGGCTTTGCCCCTGGGTGAGCGCGAAGCAGCAGCCTCAGCCCAAAGAACAAAAGGGGGTTAGAGGCGTGAGTTCTCGTGGTGGCTGCGCCCGGAGGGTCAGGCTGCCCTCGGCGCCGAGAACTCTCTGGGGCCAGTGGGCGACGTCCCCACGACGACGGCGGGTTGTCCGCAGGCTCGGCGGGCATCCGACCACACGGGCGTCTCCGGGGACCAGCCGTGGCTCCGAGGAGATCTTTGTCTCCAGCTCTCATGGGCAAGGTTTGGCTGAGATTAACACTTCCATTTTTATTATTGTTATTGTTATTGAAGCTTAAGAATGTTTGATTCTTTCCAAAAGCTGTTAAAAATGTATTTATGTTCTGTATTATTTTATCTTTAATTAACAAAGTAATTTGTGCAAAGAGTAGAGTTTAAAGCAGAGTGAAAGCCGGGGAGGCTTAGCGTGAGGGGCAGGTGGGATTTGGGCCCCCGGCCCCGAGCAGAGCCAAGTCGGCCCCAGGAGCCCGGGCAGGGCAGCTCAGGCCGCGTGGGGAGGCGACTTTGCTGCTGGCTGGGACGCCACCCTCGGCTCCGGGTCAGCTGGCACTTGGGAGGCAGGGGTGTCGCTGAGCGCTGGGCCCTGCCCGTGGCTGTGCCAAGCGGTAGGAGGTTGGAATTCCCTGGGAAGGACGGGGCGGTGGCACGGACACACTGATGTTGGCTCAGGAGCCGGGCGGCCCCTACCAAACTGTGAAACTGACTTTCTCCACTAAACGTTTGCAGGTTCTTAGCTGTCGAATAACACCGGATTTACCTAGGGTATCGGCCGCGCGCCGAACGTATGATAACTGCTACTTCGTGGAAGCTTGTGCCTTTAAAACTTTGTAAATTTAAATACGTTTGAGAAGTTGCTTCTTTTTACTTTTTCTACTTGTTCATACCTTTTTCTAAGGGTTGTTTTTTTTTTGGGCATATTTTTTCTGGGGGTGGGGGCAGGGAACTACAACAAATTCACTTTTATGCAACCTGTTTTTCTGTGTCAGGTTTGGAAGGACTTTAGCCGTCACTGACCCTGCTGTGCATCGCTACTTTCTGACCAACCAACACTAACTTTTGTACAGATCGATTTGATACAATTAAAAAAAAAAACTCCATCTCCGCAGGCTGTGTCTTGTGTGTTGCTTTCCGGGATCCTGGGACAGGTGTCTGGGAGACCTGGTGAGGGCGGGATTCCCAGGAGGAGGTCTCGCAGGGCCCCCGGTTCCGGGCGGGTGAAGGGCTGGCCGTGCTTCCCCGGGGGGCCGGGCACTGCGTCAGAATTTAACCCTGACGTGCCTTAGCCATTCCTGCCTTGGGAGCCTCTGGGAAGTGGGGCGACGCGCCTTCCTTGTTGGGGGGCCTCTTTAACAGGCACGACGGGGTCCAGAAGGACAGGCCTGGGGCCGTCTCCTCCAGAGCTGGCTTCTGGCTGGCTCGGGGCGGCTGGCGGCCTCTTTCGGGCCCTGGCCCAGAGCCAGGCTGGGAGCTGGACAAAAGCCGCCTCCGGGAACCGCGCAGAATTGTCTGGAGGCGGAAAGGGTTCCTAGGGAGAGAGAACAGTTACGGGAGTGAGTGGGCAAGGGTGGCACGGGCAGCCGGCCAGGGGCTCCGGGGCCTTGGGGTCTGGCGGGGCCTTGGCATTGCAGTTGTAGCAGGATGGCCAGGGAGGGTCACCCCTCGCCCCCATGCCCAGCTAGACCCCTCAAGGCCCTCGCCCCTGGGAAGAGCCACGACAGGCCGGGGGTGCCAAGCCCCCAAGCGAGGCCGAGAGGCGTGGGACGGCCGGGCTGCCCTGGTCCAGCCAGGGTCGCCTCAAAGCTCATGCACTGAACCCCAAGCCGAGCAGTGCTCCGGCAGCTGGCTGCTGACAAAGCCGCACGGCTGCCCCTGCACAGTGGCCCTGCCCAGACCCCCGAGGGGCCCCAGGCCTGGGAGGCCCTGCCCCGGCCCTGGACTTGGCCTTCGCCTGAGTCTTAACCCCTAGGGTGCCAGGGCCTCAGGCCTGAGCATTAACCCCTGGGGTGCGGGACTGGCTTGAGCCTTAACCCCTAGAGTGCTGGGCCAGCCTGAGCCTTAACCCCCGGGGCGCCAGGCTGGTCTGTCACACTCCAGGGCCCCTGCCGCTCTCAACACTGGCTGCCCTGACTGGCTGTGGTTTGAAAAAGCACTGAGGTCTGGACCTCGGGTGCATCTGGCATGGGGTTTCCTACATCTGAGCTTCTGGAAGCTTCAGAGGAAGGAAGGGCGGCTTCCACCACCTGGCGAGTCCCCGCTGCTGCCCGGGAGAGGGCACCAAGGCGCCTTCCCCTCCTCACCTCATCCCTGTGCTGCGTCCCCCCCCACCTGGACCTCCCTGCACCCCATCCTTCTCCCTGGCCCTCCAGCCAGCCTCCAGGAGGAAATGGCTCAGCCGCTGGGCCAACGTCCCCTCCCCAGCCCATGCCTCAGTTTCCCCTGCTCTCAGAGGAAACAGTGCCCATGCTGACCCTGGGCATGGAGGACGGGTGCCCCGGCAGAGGTGGGGCCGAGAGCAGTGTGCTGCCCTCTTCCCCAGAGGGCCCCGGGGCAGGGACTCAGGGCGGCAGCAGGCACCCCCAGGGCTGCCAGGGTGGCTGCTGGTACGTACGATGGCCTTGCCGGCCTCTGTTGGGCCAGACGTGCCAGCACCCTCCGAGCTCCAGGGCGAGGGTGGTGCCGGGCGGAGCCCCCGAAACCTCAGGGCCTGCCTCGGGAGGAGCCCGCAGGTCTGGGGCCCTGGGATCCCCCTCCTCCCGACCGGCCGCAGTCCTGGGCACCTGCCTCGCCCAGGCACCCGCCCTTTGCCCAAGCTCCTCCCGCGTCCCGATCTTCCGAAAGCCGCCCTTGGCCCATCCCAGGACAGACCCGTGGGAAAAGTTCCCCGTTTTTCATTTCCTCTCCCGGCACGGAGACCTCTGCCTGTGACCTCAGCCGAACAGAATGCCTCATTCAGAGGGAAAGGGGAAACGGCTTTTGTGATCCGTCCACTCATTCCTCAGAGGTGGAAAAGCCCCTTCCCGGCCCGGCACAGTTGTCTTCCTGCGACGCTATCGGCTTTCATGAGCGTGTTCCTGTTCTCCAGGGACTTGGCGGCTGGCAGGGCCCCCGGGCAGCCTCAGGACCCTTCAGGCCAGATTTAAGGGTGCAGCACCCACGATGGGGTCCCGGTGGCCTCTGGACCCCATCTCGCTGCCCCATCTCTGACCGGACGCCCCATCTCCAGCCTGCCCAGGACGAGGCTCTCCACTGGCCTGACCCCTCGGCTGCTCTGTGCCACCCATGGTGTTGGATCTGGGGACCATGTTTCCGGGGGTGATGCAGCGGCCACCAGACTCGGGACACTCGCCACCTCAGGCCTGCGTGGTCACTTCCACCTGTGTGAAAGCCTGTGCCCACCGGGCCTGAGTTTTGGGCCACAGAACCGGTGGTGCCAAATCTCATTCCAGATAAGGACGGTGAGGCTGCCCGCTGGGCACCAGGCAGAAAGGGGGAGAAGGGGCCGTGGCCTGGAGGCTGCCCCCAAACCCCAGCTTGCCGTGGACACGTCCTCCAGCCGGCAGCACTGACCTCCCTGGGGTAGGATGGACGCGTGGGGCGGTGAGAGGAGACAGAGCCCCAGACTTCCCATCACCCTCTGCTTCTCCCCGCAGGGGCCAGAAGCCCGACGCTCCCATCTCCTTACCGCTGCCCCCAGGTCCCCCGACCCCACTGTCCCCTGGTGGGGAAGGGTGTCCCGGGGCTGAGTGGCGTGGGCCGGAGGCCTGGCACACGGTGTGCAGCTCTGGCCCCGGCCCCAGCCCCAGCTGCGAGGGAGTGTTCCACGTCTCTCCTGTGAGCTGGGAGTGACCCCCGCCCTGGGGTATTGGGGGACCCCTCGGGATGTGAGCTGCCCAAGCCCGAGAGCTCGGCGTTCCTTTCTACTCGTCTCCAAAATGAGACACTTTGCTGGCACCAGTGTAAGTAAAAGTGGGACAGGGCAGAGAACCCACACCCCGCGGCTGGGGCTGGGGTCCCCGGGCCCCTCCTCATCCTCCCGCCCGGGCCTGGCTGCCGACTCGGCCTCCGTGGGCCTCCTGTGTCCAGAAACTCCGGCTGCATCGGGGGTGCCTCACAGCAGGAGGGGCGGCTCTGCACGTGGTAGCCAGTTGGCACCTCTCGTGCCTTGGTTTCCCCCGTGACAGGGGGACGGCCACAGTCTCACTGAGCTGGCCTGGGATCGACTAGCCTAGCGGGGGCAGCCACAGCATCGACACGTGATGGCGCCTCCCTGGGTCCTCCTCCCACCTCCCCCAGACCTCACCCCAGGACCCCGGGGCTCCTGCCCTCCCCATCCCCTGGGGCACTGGGGTCAGCCTGGGGGGGCCTGCTGGGTCCAGGGTCACCCCAGACTCGCACACCATGGCGGTGCTCTGCCGGGGGGCCTGGGAACGTGTGGACGCTCTCTGAGGCCCTGCCGCAGGAACCCCGGGGCTCAGGCCGGCCCTTCCCGGGCTCCACGGGCAGCCGTCCAGGCCCCTCGTGCTGTTCCGTCCAGGCCCCTCGTGCTGCTCCAGGGCCCGGGCGCAGCCGGTCACCCAGCCCAGGGGCCTTCAAGGGTTAAGGGACGCGCGGCCGGCGGGCGCAGGGCCAAGGGCGGCGGGGAAGGCGCTGCATTTTAATGAATCATTTTTGCCGGCGAGGCCTTTGTCTCTCTTTATCCGGTGCACAATAAAAGAATTAATTGGACAGAAAATGGCAGGGCAGGGACTGGCGATCATTAGGGGCTCGCGGCGGCTCCGGAATGATAATGGGGGTGCTTTGTGCTGGCCGGCCCGACGCCCCCCAAAGCTGGCTCCCGGATTTCTGTGTCACTGTCTAGACGCGGAGGGGGCCCAGGAGGGCTGCTTGGCCCCGGAAGCTGCAGCCCAGCTCCTCTTGGCACCTCGGGGGCTGCAGTGGGGGTGCCCCTGGGGAGGACACCCCCCTGTGAGAGGCAGAGCTGGGGAGAGGTGGGAAGCAGAGACCCTGCAGGCCACGGGCCGGGCAGCCCCAGGGGCAGCTGCTCTCAGGGCTCCTTGGACACGAGCGGGGAAAAGGTGTCGCTCGCGGAGCCCTGCAGAGAGAGCCGGCCCCTGGGAGCCCCTCGCCCTCTATGTCACTCCCAGGCAAACCCCCGCTGCCCACACGCACTCACCCCATGCTTGGGAGGGCACATGGCGCTGTTCGTGCCGCCCCCAAACAGGAAAGCGCCCGCGTGTGCTCCGGGGTGAGTGCAGGGGTCTCTGCTTGGCCACGAGAAGGGCCGGGACGTGGTGCGAGCCCCCAGCCCAGGAGGATGCTCGGGGCTGGCGAGATGCCTGGGGCTGGGGGTGCCCCATGGGGCTCTGGGGTGCTCAAGCTCTCCACCTGGCCGGTGCTCTGGGCGTGCAGCTCATGAAACTCCGGCACGTGCCACACTCGCCACATGTGCACGTCCACCCAGAGGTTTTCTAGGGCAGAGCAGTGAGAACAAGGCGTGAGGGGCTTCTCAGTGCATCTGAGCCGAGGTCTCCACTGCCCCCCGGGTGGCCCCCCACCCCGCAATCAAAGGCAGCCCATCTCCGAATCTGGGGTTCAGTGTCCACGAGTGCCCAGGCCCTGGGAGGAAAGGAAGGGCCTGTGGCAGGTGAGCGGCCGCAGTGATGGCCTCGGGCTCCTCCCCGAGGGGCCTCAGAGCCCCTTTCCTCGGCGGGGGGCTGGGGGAGGAAGGCGGGGGGCAAAGTTGCTGTCCTGGCGGGAAGGAGATGCTGTTCCAGAGAAAAACTCCCAAAGGCCAAGCAGCCACTGCCCAGGGTCTCGGAAAGTCTCCCAGCAAGGGGGCCCTGAGCAGCCCGGAATCTGGGCTGAGGGTGCGGATGACGAGGCACGGCCCAGGGGGGAGCGGGGGAAAAGGGGCAGGGAGTTGTTTCAGCCACAGCACAACAGGTGCCGTTTTCGGGGGCACCGGCCCGTTCCTGCTAGGCCCCCATCTGCCTGAGCCACTGTCAGGGCTGGGGCCGCTCCCCAACCCTCTCAACAGGCGAGGGGACTGTGTCCTAAAGCTGCAGGATGGGCACAATGAGGAGGGGCAAGGCCTCGCGGCCCCCTTGGGAGCTGGCCCTGGGGGGCACCGGGGGCTCCGCATTTGTGTCCAGGTGCAGGGACCCCGCGGGTGGCCCAAGCAGGAGCTGCCAGCTGGAGATGTCCTTTCCCTGAACAGCAGCTGCTCCCGCCCGGGCGAGGGTTGTCCTGATGTCACCCTGGGCTGCAGGAGCATGTGGCATTGGGGTGTCGGGGCATCAGAGTGTTGGGGCTTCGGGGCTTTGGGGCACTGTCACCAGGGGGCCTCTGTCTGGTGGGGGTTGGCGGCTGCTCCCAGCTGGCAGGAAGGCCCCCCTGCCTGCCGAGCCGTTTCCTTTTAAAGGGAGACAAACTGCATTTCAACTGCAGCCCTCGGGGTGTGAGATTTTGGGGTGGGGGCTCCCCTCGGCAGAGGCGCCATCCCCTGTTACTTCCGTGGCCGGTGGGAGGTGGCTGACAAGGACCTGGCAAGGGGGTGCCCACTCATTGGAAACAGCCAGAACGAGGCTCCTTGGCACGAAGCCCCCGGGGTCCCAGGCTGGATCCCATTTTCTTTGGAGTCCGTGAAGCTCTAGCCTGCCAAGTGACCCCACCCCAGCCTTGGCTCTCGGCGGCCACAGCTGACCGAGCCGGCTTTGGTTTCGAGGGTATGGAGGGATGGATGGGGCCAGGAGCAGCTCGCTCAGGGGCCGCTCAGACTCGGTTTACTCCGACTGGGAAATGGGCGCAAAGCTGCTGCCTGGTGGGAACGTAAAATGGAGCAGGCTCGGTGGGACACTGCCTGGCGGTTCCTCAGGAATCACGCGTGGGAGCCGCAACTGCACAAATGCACCAGCAGAGCCAAGCGCAGGGGCTCGTGCAGGCATCGCAGCACCACAGCCACCAGACGGTGGAAACAACCCGAGTGTCGGACGGAAAGACAGACACGCGGCCCGTGCACAGCTGGGATATCAGCCAGCCGTAAGGAGGAGGGACGTGTGCACACGCTTCCACGCGGAGGGACCCCACGACGTCGTGAAATAAGTCAGACACCCAAGGGTGGCCCCAACAGGAGCTCGCTGATACGAAATGTCCAGAATTATCTGCAAATTTGCAGTGACAGAAAGCTGGTTAGAGTCGGCCAGGGGCCGGGGACAGGGAAGGGGGAGTTATTGCTTGGTGGGGACCGAGTGCTGCCAATCTTCCACATTCTGAGGGGATGGGGTCCGGAGGGTTCCGTGGGGCAGACGGGCTGTCTGGGGTGTGAAGGGCAATGCCACGGGGAAGCTCAGAGCCCAGGGGCACGACCTCGTGCTGGGGCCCTCGTCCCAAGCTGCCCACCTCCCCGCGCTGCTGGGCGACTGGAGGGGAGAAGCAGGTAGCGCCGGGCATAGGGTGTGGAGAGGCCGAGGCCACCGGGGCCCGGGAGGGGTGAGGTGGGGAGAGCTTGTCTACAGCCCCTGGGAGGTGAGGTTAGAGGTCAGATCACACAGGACAAAAGCCCCCGCACGAACCAGGGAAGTGTGTGCCCGATGGCCCAGACAGCCCTGCCGGGCACACTCAGAGACCGCAGACCCTCCTGCAGGCCCTTGGGATTCTGGAGTGAGCTTGGAGGGGGCTGCCAGGGGTCGCGGTGGTGGGCACAGACTGGGGAACAAGCGAGGAGCAGAGTGAGGGCCCCCAGCCCCCTGATGCTGACACTGTCTGCAGATGGAGTCCTGGGTTCTGCAGCACAGGCCTGGGGAGGAGGGCTGGGGGGTGTGGGGGGCTGCAGGCCGGGTTGCGGGCAATGGCGGGGGAGGCAGCACAAGGGAGGTGGTGGGTGCAGCAGGACCCAGGCCCAGGGGCACCCTCACTGGGACCCCAGCAGAGAGAGAACAGGGGCTCCAGCCAGCCC